>PVIA01008259.1:0-73632 GCA_004024845.1 Tonatia bakeri
AAAAAAAAAAAAAAAGGCAGGGGGTCAGGAAAATGTATATATTTGTATTTATCAGTTTAAAGTAACTTGAAGAAAGTACATTATTACGTTTGAATTTTTTTAAAAAAATGTAATCCAACTCTGTGAATTCGTGTTTGAAGAATGGTTACCTCTCACAGCAGCTTTAGAAATGTCAGTTTCTTCATTAACAATTTTATTTTCAAACACAATTTGTGGTTTACAATATGGTGAGAGATTTTTCTCACTGCGCGATCTTTCAGAGCACTGTGCCTAGCAAAATGGGACCAGCTTCCCTTTAATGTCTATTTAGACCATTGTGAAAACGTGTATAATTTTCTTGATACACCTAAACTCATTTCGACTGGTCGGGGGTCTATTGTGTAGGAACACACTCTGAAAGCTTTCAGAATGCGTACTGTGTAGGTTTTCTCACAGCACGAGACGGGGCGAGGGGCGGTTTTCAAGAAGAACAGAGGCCGCTAATCCTTTTATTTTTATGCAAGGCATAATTTTTACCAATTGAGAAAATTTGGTTATTTGCTGCAAATAATTTCTTGCACAGAATGATAAGCCTTTAAAAAACCACGTGTATTCTGGCATTTCAAAACCATGCCAGTATTTGAGAATTGGGCTAAAAATTAGTTAATGCAGCCATGATATTTATGGCTGGTACACTCGTGCTTTGCCACTGCCATCCACAGAGTGGGCGGCATGCGACAGGGGTCTTGGTGGTAGTTTTTATTTTTGAAGTACTTTGGATTTGGGGCCATTCTTGAGGATTCTTTGAGGAAAGCATGATTTATATCTACCTTTTGAGTATCTGTGGTCTAGTCCAGGGAGAGATTTTTTAAAATATATTTTATTGATTATGCTATTACAGTTGTCCCATTTTCCTCCCTTCATTACTCCCACCCTACACACCCCCTCCCACCCACACTCCCCGCCTTTAGTTCATGTCCATGTGTCATAAGTTCTTTAGCTTCTACATTTCCTATTCTATTCTTACCCTCCCCCTGTCTATTTTCTACCTGCCATCTATGCTACTAATTCTCCATACCTTTTCCCCTCCTCCTTCCACTCCCCTGTTGCTAACCCTCCATGTGATCTCTGTTTCTGTGGTTCTGTCCTGTTCTAGTTGTAAAGTGCTTCTCAGATAAGGTCAAGTTGAAGGAGTTCATCATCACCAAGGCCTTACTATATGAAATGTTAAAGGGACTTACCTAAGAAAAAGAAGGTAAACAACATGTACAGTAAAATGACAGCAAACTCACAATGATCAACAACCACACCCAGAGCAAAACACACTAACGCAGGGAGAGTTGTTACGGACTTCCTGCGTGGACTTTTCCGACTTGTTTTTTCCTGCTGTATCGTGGATTCATAGAGCGTCCCCAGACTTCACACTCTGCTTTCAAATGTTGCGTCTTACACGCACTCGTTCTGTGATGGGCACTTTCACCAGCAGTGATGTGCTGTGAAGACGAGTGCATCTTAGAGACGAGAAGCAGTTTTCTGCAGCGGTCAGAATGATCAGGGAAGTACTGGGTGGACACGTCCAGCAAGGCGTCAGAGTTGCATCACAGCGACTGCATGACGAACAGTGCGGCAGTTCCAGGTGGCGACGGCAGTGGGCTTTAAATCCCGCTGCCGTGATACTGGGTTTGAGGGAAATGTCAGATTAGGGTGCTAATGAGACAGCACTGCCTGGGCCTGGCTGCAGGGTTGTCGGCGTGAGAGTTCTCTGTGCGCGGCAGAGTCAACTTTACGGAAGGGAGCCCTGCTGTGGCGTTGATGATTGACCCTGGTCCGCGACACCATTTAGCCGATCTCAGAGGATCACAACATTTTCAGTTTTCTGTGCCAAAATTTCGAAATTCTTGATATAAACACCTAAAAATCTACCAGGGGATACTTTAAAAAAAGGGCATATTGAGGAAAAAACTCAGAAGTTTAAACCAACCATGGTTATAGGCCATACTTTTGAGTGGCAGAAAAAAAGATAGTTACATATGTTTGAAGTTTGCTTTAATGTAGTGCAGTGATTTTAAACCTTAATCATTGCATGGCACACACTAATTACTGAAATTCTGCAGCACGCCAAAAAATATATTTTTGCCTGACAAAAATAGGTATACTTTTGATCCATTCACACCTGACAGCTGTTGTGCTGTCTGCGGTCCTGTCCCACGGGACGGTCCGAGGGAGAGGAGGCCGGCGCCCGACTGCAGGCCCAGGCGCAGCACGTGTTGTGAGTTCTCGCGGTGCGCGGGCTGACAGTCACCGATGGGCTGTGTGGCGGTTGAGTAGAAACTAGAAATTGGGAAGATTAAAAGGAACAACGCTGATTTTTAAACTGATCTTCCAGTTAAGTGACTAAATAAATAATCAGAAAACCTTTGAACACGATTTGTTATTAGACTTGTGTTGTGGACATTTTGTCCTAGATTCAAAGAATGTTTTGTGCATTTCGGAAAGGGAGTGTTGATCTCTTTGTTGTTTGGCGAGTTCTCTGACTGATCATAGGCCACCACGCCGCCCCTCCCCCTGGCCAGCGCCGTGCTCGGCCTTAAACTTGCTGTCCTGACGCTGGACTGCGGTGGGAGGGGCGTGGGTGGTGGCTGGGAACGCAGGCTCCTTGGTGAGACGGAGGTCTCCTGCTCCTAGTGAAGACGCGCAGGTCTGTGCCGACGCAGGGGCAGTTGCGGAGACACAGGTTCCGCAGACCAGTCTGTTGCGGAAGGCTGTGCAGTTGGGGTCTACCTGATCCCCGGTGGTGAGGCCGGTCTGGCGACAGCCCCGCTCTCCTGCCTGCACAGTGCAGGCAGCAGGTTTCTGAAGGCCTCGCAGTGGCGGTGTGGGGGCTGACTGTGGGAGCGGGGCATGGGCTGCGCGGAGGAGGGCGAAGGGGGAAATTTGGGACAACTGTAATAGAATAACAGTAAAAATCAGTAAATGAAAGGCAGCACATTTAGAATAAAAAGTCTTGCTTTTCATAAGCTACATAACCTCATCAGTTCCCCCAAGCAGGGAATGCTTATCTTGTCACTGTAGTTTGCAGTAGCATTAATGTTTTAAATTGTGCAACAGGTGTTTTTGAGGAATGTGTGCTTCGGGAGCACTGTAAACCAGGTGTGTCTTACCAGTGGAAGAGTTTTGATGGAACTTAAAAAGTAGACTTCGTTAGCGTATTTTTTGACATATTAAAAAAATTGACACAATTTTCTAAAATCTTCAAGGTATTAACAGTGATACCTTTGTGTAAGAATTTCATCTCCACAAATCATCATGATCAATAAATTTAAACTATTAATATCCATATGGAAATACTTGCAGTTCTGTTCTTAATGATTAATGTTTTAAATTTCTTTATTTTCTCTTCAAGGTTCCAAAGGGAGAAAGAGAGTCCAGAAGTAAATGACATGCTGTGAACCCGTTTTCCATTTTTTCTTTCATTTGACTTTTTCTTCTTTTTCTACTTTAAGTGTTTTCATGTGAGTCCTCTGGGGGGAGGGTGACAGGGAAAGGCCTGTGTCTCTGAAAAACAATTTTTTTATTAAAGTAAATACTTAATACAATTTATTAAATACTTCAATAAATACTTTAATACAATTTATTAAAGGCTAACTTATAAAGTTTCAGAATCTCCAGGTTATACATACTCTCTAAGCTGTCCCACTCGGTGTGGAAGGTTCTGGAGACTTATAGAAAAGGACTGTGACCTGTACTTCCCTTCACTGTGTGTTTCCCAGAGAATATGTAACCTGTCTGACCAAGGCCTTCCTTTTAAGGAAATATGAAGCTTAAAATAAAGGCATCTTTTTGCTTGTTACAAATACAGTTTGTTGTGGCCATACGTCTGGTTTGTATTGATTTTGTTCAGAGAGGTGCTTACGAAGGGAAAGGGTACGGAAGAAAAAGGGGAGTAACACTTGTGTGTGTGACAGATCAGATGCACGCACCTGACAGTTAAGTTATGTGAGAATTGCGGAAGTGTGCAGGCTGCATGGTGAGAAGGCAGGTGACAGTGCCGGGTGGTGGCGTGGTCACAGATTTTCTGGGCTTCTCTGTGTCTTTCTGTCTGTCTAATTGGTCTCTTTCCCTCTCTCTTTTTATATTTTACTGTTCACTTACAGATTATTTTTCTTACAAGAATAGTGTAGGTGTTTCAGTTTCTAGAAAAAGCAAGTTGACCTGAAGAAAACATTTAAGTAATAGTACAGGTGAGATGTAGACAGATAAAAAACTGTCCTGGTTGTACCTGCGTGAGCAACTCTGGACCGACACGGAGTGGAACTTGGCGCTGCAGTGTGGACGTTGAGCTGTCCCGCCAAGCAGTTACCCCGCCATGGGCGCGTTCTGGAAAGTGCAAAACAGGCCCGCAGACTTGCCCGTGAGGCTGTCTCCACCACCTCCTGGAGCTCCGCGGCTCCGCGCCTTTACGGAGTGTGGCGCTCCAAGTCGGCAGAGATGGCTGCTTCCTGCAGAACCTGGGTTCCGGAGCTGTGGTGCCGCAGCCTCACGTTCATGTGCGACCCCAGGTCCACCCTCAAGTTCTGTTTCAAACACTCCAGAGCCTCAGCTAGGGTAAAATGAGTGGTGTGTTTTTGTGTATATGCCTTAGCTTTTTTTATTTTTCAAAACACAAAGACATAGCAAAGCCCGTTGGTTAAACATTAAAAAAGATACTTCCCCACATACTGTTTTCAACAAGTGCTGGCCTTCTCTCCAGCGTGGCTCCGTTGGCAGGGCTCAGGACGGGGGAGCGGTGGCCCCCATGGCGCTGCTCGGTCAGCTTCCTTCCCTGTCATCTGCTGGAGCTTCTTAGCCCTTTGTTTAAAAAAGGAAAGGTTAGATCATTTTCCTACCATTTGATCTCCTCCTCCTTTCTTCTTCCTCTTCTTCCCTCTCCTGAGCCACACGTGCAGTGAGTTTTGCCATTCTTGGTTCACCCTTCACAGTTCAGTTTCCCTCTCTGATGTGAGTTCCTCACGCCGCTGTGTCACCTCCTTGGCCATTTTCTCTGCATTCACCCCTACCGTGGTTGGCTCCTGTTCTCCACACAGCAGGGTCACGGGCACTCTGCATTTTCCGGAA
Organism: Tonatia bakeri; assembly: GCA_004024845.1. NCBI lineage: Eukaryota > Metazoa > Chordata > Mammalia > Chiroptera > Phyllostomidae > Tonatia > Tonatia bakeri. Next base: position 5,095 of record PVIA01008259.1, read on the forward strand.
AGCCTGCAGTACGTCTTTGTGACCAACACAGCCCCGCAGTAGAAGAACTTTGAGGTGGTCTTCAGAAGTCACCTTTGAAGACAGAGAAAACGTGACTAGGCCGGAGCCGTCGAAGCCCAGTCATTTCTCTGGATTACTGAGTTGAATTTGTCTGTACAGAGCCGAGTTGCCCAGCAGTAAATTAGCGGTGGGAATATAAATAAATTATATACATTGGTGGGGGTGTCTGTGTAGTGGAGTATTATATGCTTGTTTATACTTTAAAATTCTATTTTTTTACCCCTGGCTGGTGTGGCCCAGTGGATTGAGCGCCAGCCTGCGAACTGAGGTTACTGGTTTGATTCCCAGTCAAGACACATGCCTGGGTTGCGGTTCAGGTGCCCAGTTGGGGGCGTGTGAGAGGCAACCAACTGATTGATGTATCTTTACACATCAATACTTTTCTTCCTTTCTTTCTCCCTCCCTTCCTCTCTCTCTAAAACTAAATAAATAAAATCTTTAAAAACAGTTATATTTTTAGTGTTCTTTTTTATTTGGGTCACCAATGTGCACTGATAAAATGCCACAGCAGACAATTTGGAACATACAGCAGACTCAGCAGACCAGCTAGCCAGGCTGCTGCCACCACAGACAGTCCCTGTTAACGCTGCGACCGTCTCTGTCAGTCTTTTTAGGCACTTCTCTCTTTAAATAGTTATCATACTTTAGGTAAAGCTTTATATTCTGCTTTGAAAGCTCACATTAAATACTTCCCATGTTATTACAGATAATAATGGATAAATATAATTTTTATGTTTCCCTAATATTTTTTTCTTGTGGATTCATGATACTCTCTCATGACCAATTTCTCTGATCTTGGGTATGTGTTTTCAGTATTACAAGAGTATAAGCATTATTCATGAATAAAGTTGGGCAGAAATCTTTGTCCACATGCACAAATAATTTCTTCAGATTTTGAGAAGGGCACCACTGAGCCAAGACTAGAAGGCTGGAGGAAGGTCACAGGTGCATGTTATCAGGCTGCTTTGCAAAAACCCATCCCTTAACACTTGCCCAGTAGGTCTGGGCGCTCCACTTAACATGTTTTCATTTTTGAGTCTTACTGACCTTCATGATTTGACGATGTGAACTCCTCTAACGGCCGGCGGACCTGAGCAGTTTTCACTTGCAGGCTGCGCACTGTGCTCTTTCACTGGAGCGTGCGTGCTGTTTGTGTAGTTGCCGTCGCGACCCTTTGTCCTGTTCAGTGCTGGCTGTTTCTGGTTTACTTTTACTGATATGTTTTTTTTTTATGAACTTTGATTTTTATGGCTTAATCTATTGACGTTTTTCATTGTAAGTTCTGCCACTGTTTTAAAATATTTTCCATCCTATAATCAGAAATATTAGCCATAATTTTTTTAGGTTTTTTGTTTTAATGCTTGTAAACTTTTAATCCATGGGAAATTTATTTTGGTGTGTGTGTGCTGTGAGGTAAGAATCACAATGGGTTTTTTTCCAAATAGCTAACCAGTAGCTCCGGTATCACTTGCTAAATAAATTGTTTGCCACCCACCTATCACCCTGGTCTGTGATATTTGCTTTGTTACATATTAAGTTCTTACATCAGGGTCTGTTTCTGGACTCTCTTTGATTTCATCGATCTGTCCTTATGCACACACCATGCTGATGTAATTAATGTCATTTAACTTGATTCTTATTTATTGCCCAAATCAAATTAGTAGGAATCAAAAATAAAAAAATTACTTAGAGCCCTGGCTGGTGTGGCTCAGTGGATTGAGCACAGGCTGTGAACCAGGGAGTCACCGGTTCAATTCCCAGTCAGGGCACATGCCTGGGTTGTGGGCCAGGTCCCTGGTGGGGGCCACATGAGAGGCAACCACACATTGATGCTTCTCTCCTTCTCTTTCTCCCTCATTTCCCCTATCTCTAAAAATAAATAAAATTAAAAAAAAAACATTACTTAGAATCTCATCACCAGACCCTAAAATTCAAACTCTTATCCTTTGTGTGATTTTTTTTAGTCCTGTTTCATGCCTACTAAATTTTTCATAGTTAAAGCAGTTGCATAGATAAAGTTTTATGGTTTTTGGTTTTTGCTTAAAGTTCACAGGTTATTCTGTGCCCCTCGTTTATGAAGCTCTACACAGAGTGCAAGACACGCTGAGGCACCGACACCGGGGAAGTTTCTTCTGGTGAACACGGCCTCCTGTGTTCACCACTTCCCGTGGTGCCGCGAGTCTGCGCAGTGCGCCCCTGGCCATTCCGGTCAGGCAGCTCTCACAGGGTGTTACTCTACAGGCGAAATGCTTACCTTTCCACTGTGCTAAGGATGTGTTTGTTATTCAGCTAATTAATCCAGTAGCATTTTGTAACTTACGAGTAGTGTTCCTAGATTTTTGTAATTTTGTCTTGTCATGAAATTACCTGTGAAATTTCTGTATTGAGCAAATTAGGGTTTTGTTCTTCTTTTAAGATTTTACTTATTTTTTTAGATGGTAAGGGAGGGAGAAAGAGAGGGAGATATCAATTTGTGGTGGCATTTCACGCACCCCCTACTGGGAGACCTGGCCGGGCCTGCAACCCAGGCAAGTGTGCTGATTTGGAATCAAACCGGTGACCCTTTGGTTCGCAGGCCGGTGCTCAGTCCACTGAGCCAGACATGAGCAAATTAGGTTTATATGTAAACAACTGCAAATGATCCGAAAATCTCTGCTTTCTGACTTTGAAGTTCAGCATGTGTCAGAAGTCTGAATTGCCAAAAGCAGGAGTGGAGATGATCGCACCCAGGGCGCGGAGACTGGGAGGGTTCGAAGGTGTAAATCCAGAGATTGGAGCGGGTGGAGGTGGGGCGGTGTTCTGAGATCCATTCCCATTTTTCTGTAGGTTGTCTTTCTGCTTCTGATATCTTCTAGAAGCAAGTAGAAGCAATCACAGTTGTGTAAATGAACACCTTATAACACCTGGGCTACAGTTTAAAAACGGAAAATCACTGTATTCAATATTCTTCCTGACTTCGACACAAAACTCAGTACAGAAGGTCATGATGGCCCTTCTTGGTGCCATTCTCAGGTGTGAGAGTGGCTTCTGCACATCCTCTGGCTCTCCTCACAAGGCCTGTGTGTGCTGGTGCGTGGGAGTCAGAGTGAGGCTCCCGCAGGGCCTGCTCCCCCCGAGCGTGCCTCAGGTGGTCACAGGGCCAGTGGCGGCCGGGGAGCACACGCTGGTTCTGTTGGGGTGCCTGGGGAAGAAGAGAGGGGTGGGGCTCATTGCCTGAACTTTTCTAGAGAAAGATGCGTTCAGCCTTCAAGACCCTTAAGAAGGCCTTTATGTTCCGGGCAATTTAGCTTTTCAGGTAATAAAAGCTTTGTCTTTGTTTGGTCGGTCATGCTGGAGCTAATGCATAAGTTGACCCCCAAAAAAACATTTTAAAAAGTTCCTACTTCCCCCCAATTTCACTGCTAAAAGACCAAGTGGGTATTCTGGTGACTGCTGGGCTCCACCCTCCCTCCCAAACATTTCCGTGCATCACTTGGCTCACCAAGAACAGTGGGTTGGGCTGTCCCAGTCTGGTAACACTAGTGGCAGAGGCTTGTGACCTGGTCCCTGCCCCCCCAACCAGCTCCCCAGCTTTCTGGTCCAAAAGGCCTGTGCAGATATTGACAAACATAAGCTATGACAAACATATGTCATCTGCCTTACCATTTATAATTCAAAGAAGGATCATTTAGACATTTAACGATACACATAAAGTCACAGTGACTTTTCCCCTTATTTTAAAATTAGTTTTAATCCTGAGGATATGTTTTTTATTCATTTTTTAAGACAGCAAGAGGGAGGGAGGAACATCAATTGGTTGCCTCAAGTACGCATGCCCAGACTGGGGATCAAACCTGCAGCCTAGGTGTGTGCCCTGACCCAGAAATCAAACCCACAACCTTTTGACGTGTGGAGCAATGCTCCACTGAACTGAGCTCCCCGGCCAGGGCTCCCTTTTTAAAAAGTTTCCAACCAGGCCTTTGAAAGACGCCTGTATTCCAGGTGCTACAGCCCAAAAATACGTCTTTCCTAAGTCATGGGAGGCTCAGAAGGCGGACGTGGCGGAAGGGCCAGCACGGGATTTCCAAGGCTCCGTCCCGCGGCGGTCAGGAAGGCAGCCTGCGGGGACTCAGTTCGAGGTCGGGCATCTGAAATACCGCTGTTCTCCGTGAGCTGTGTGCTGCGTGGAAATGTTTGGGAGGGTCGCGCCCAGCGAACGGTCACCAGAGTGCCCGCTTGGTCTTTTAGCAGCGAAATTGGCGGGCGGGGGTGGGGGGGATATGGAACTTTTCAAAATGTTTTTTTTTTCCCCTTGGTCTTATTGTTGATATCCCCATTTGAAGGAAAGTCCCTAACAAAAGAAGCGGGCTGCCTTTAGACTGCATTTACTGCTCTTGATGACTCCAGTTGTGTGTAAATATTAGAAAACAGCAGGGCCCTGCATTCCAAGAATCACTTGAGCAGTGCCACGAAGACAAGAGTCCTTACTGGTATTGTAGTCACAGTCCCAGGCTCTCCTGCTGTTTCTAATCTGCGCGCACAGCCGTGAAAAAACTGGACTGACATTTACAGGCACAGCAGGGGGACACTTGACGAGGGATGTTAAAGACTCCAGCACCTCCAATTCAAAGTGGCCACCGCACGTGATGGATCTTCACAGGCGCGCGGTCTGCGCTTCGGCGGATGCCATAATGAGGGTGTCCGTAATGAAGCAAAGAAGTCGAACGTTTTCCCCCTCTCAGCTCAACTTTTTAGCACATATTAACCGTTTTTCTTTAGACCTAAATATCTAAAGGGAGAATCCAAATCTCTGCAAGTGACATCTCTTTACTACTGGGCCTTTCGGAGGTTCTGTGCCTTCCGTCCTCCCTCCCTGGTCCCCGTGAGGGTTTCACAGGACGGCTCCTGAGTGGAAGACCGCCTCCCCATCGGCCGAGAGGGAAAATACAGGCCTCCGGAACCGGCCCTGGCCAGTCCTGGCCGGCATCCTCCGGATCGGTCCTGCCGGTCCTGGCTGGCGTGGGGCAGAGGGTCGGTGGCTCTGGGACTGGAGGCAGGCGGGCCCCTCCGCGGCTCCGCCCCGCGCTCTGCCAGATTTGTGCGCCGTGGCACCAGCAGTGTAATTAGGCTGGCTGCGGTGTCTGGTTGGCTTCTCCGCGAAGTTTCTTCCCCTTTGGGAATAAGGCGAGACAGGCTGTCGTTTGCTATTACTAATTCTGCGTAGCATTATCGCCGGAGCTTTTTTTTTGTAATTAGCTATCTTAGTTGGCTCTTAAATTTTAATAGCCAATTGAAGCTACGTTTTAGCCAAGTTCCATATCTAAATTGCATTCAGTCCATTAACAGAGTTGGTTAAAAGGCTATTAAGACAAAAGCCAATATATGGCGGGTCTCACTTTTGTCTTCGCGGCGGCAGCAACACCAGCCTCCGCGCCCCCCCCCCCGCCCCCGCCCCCGACTTCCCTAAAGGAGCTCACTCTCCTGGAGCCGAGTGGCACAGGAGCTGGACTCCCAGTGGCGAGGAGGGTTGACAAGGCTTTCACTGCACGGTGTCGCTGCCTACCCCTTTCCATTTCCATGAGGGTTCTTCTGAGTTTGGGTTTCATCTGGTTGACGGTGGCAGAGGGTGGAAGAAAGGTGCGTTTGATATTCCAGCTTCCAAGTTGACGGATTTTGAACAGTGAATGATCGAAATGTTTTTTCCATTTCAGCCAATCAAAATGATTAACTAAGCCATCTGAGGCACCTTCTGGTAGAACTGTATCTCGCTGCGTTGGGTTTGTAAAACATTTTGCCAGACGGTCAGAGAGAGAATCAGGAGGAGCCGGCGCACAGCGCGCGAGGCCTGACCCACGGGCCCCACGGTTCCTGGTTTTAAATTCCGGAGGCTGTTCCCACACCAGCGCTCCCCTCCCTCCGAGCGTCAGCGCGCCCTGATTTTACTCTCTGCCTCCAGTCCCCCTCCCCCCAAAACGGGACAGTGTGTCTGTTTTCCATTTTCAAAGCTGCTTCACTTCAAAAGTTTTTATAATTTGTGAAGCAGGATGTCAAAAGAAATTAGACGGGTTCTGGGCACATTGAGTCTGCATTTTATCTCTTATTGCGGAACCATCGCAACCCTGGGAACGAGAGGAGAGAAACAAGTCCTCTGGTCGCCTCTGCTCAGCGCAGTGCATTGGAAGCACTCCCTGCCACCCGGCCAGTTGGGCCAAAGTCCTGTTTTGAAATGAATAGTTTTTCTGCTTCAAAAAATGTGCAGATTTTTAAAAACTCCAAATGGTGTGTTTTTTTTTCTCTCCTATTTCCCCATTTAGAAGATGTTAGGAATTGTAGTTGCATCTGAAAGTTTTGAAGCAGTGGTGGGGGTTTAAAACTTCGCATTGCTCAGCGTTTGCCCATTCTTCCAGTTAGCCTCCTCTGATGCTTCGGGGTCGCTGTAGGGCATCCGCTGTGATGGCGCTGTCTTCCCGACCGCGGCTGCCTGGCGGGCGGAGCCCAGTGAAGGAAGCCCACACGTGCATAGAATTCTATTTCCAGCTTCAGTGTGTTTCGTAGCCCACATTCACTTACGGTATTTCGTGGGTTTGCATCCCTGGCCTTGGGCCAGGCGGCTGAGGTGCCATCAAGGAAAGCATGGCCCTCTTGACAAAGGTGAACAGTGTCACTTGCCTCAGCAAGTGATCAGAAAACCTGGAGGGCCTCGTGGTGTTAGTTCTCTGCCAGAGGCTGAGGGGAGAGGGCCAGAGGCCGTTTTATCCAGTGTTAGTTTATATGCTAAAATGCATATGCTATTTAAATGACTGCAACTAATTGCCCTTTGATAAAAATAGAACTCGCTTTGAAAGTCAGGTCGCCAATGCTGCGAGGTCAGAGGTCAGGGCTGACGGTGGGCACAGCCCTGCCGAGGTTTTTCTGGGGACCCTCCAGCTGTCGATGGACCTTTCTGGGCTATGAGTGAGTGTCTAATGCACCTTTTGACCTCACCTGACCATACATCACTTCAAACTAATTTTCAGGAAATTGTTTTTGAATAGCTAATACATGCACATTATAGGTAGTACAAAAATCCATAAGAAAAAGGTAAATAGTGAAAAGTCTTAATTTGAAGATCATGGACCTCCGAGGAATCTCGCTTGAAAAGAATCCTATTTTTGTTTCGTTAAAAACAACCCGTGGCAAGAACAAAACAACAAAACAACCTTTCCTTTTCCCCAGCGCCCACTCTCCTCCCCAGAAATAGCAACCGTGCAGGTTTGGGGCGAGCAGACACGTGCTTCTGTTGTTTCTGTGCTGCAGCGGAGGGTCTTGCCAAGCCGCCCAGATTTTATGGAACCGTTCACGGTGTTAGGGAGCGTCCCGTCTCATCAGTTAGCCTCGGCTTTATGGCATCTTTGAGGATCCATGAGTGAGTCCTGCGGTAGAAGAGGCTTTGCCCGTCCGCACTGGGGACAAGTGACTGGCTCTCCAGCCCAGCCCAGTCCTCAGGCCTGGGTTTCCAGAGCCTCCCTGGCTGCACAGCAGCCTTCCTGGTGGCCCCGCTGCACCCCGGGGTTCCCTCTCCGCCCCGCTCCCGTGTGCGGTCACGTTTCCCGGTGCAGTGTGTCCCTCCTTCTTGGTTTATTCCTCTCACCCGGGGGGTCACCTCCACTGGGGAAGATGTGTAGGAGCTAAGGTGTTTGCAGTTGTGTGTCTGAAAAGAATCTGTCCCACCTTTTCTCTTGACTGGTCATTTGATTCACGTAGAATCAGAGATTGGAAATAACTTCCCTGCTGTGGTTTGAAGAGGTCACTCTGGTGTCTTCTGGGTTCCATGTTGCCGAGGAGCAGACCCGAAGTCATTTTGTTCTCTTTGAGAAGCTTTGTCATTCAGATGCTGGGAATCATGGCTCATCTAAGGTTCCACGTGCCCACCTTCCTCTGGGCCAGTCTCCCTGGAGAAGATTCTTCCTGTCTCTTGCTCAGGGGTTGAATCGTTACAGGGTCCCTTTGCCTTAGCCTGGGCTGCTGTAGCAAAAATACCAGGGGCTGGGTGGCTTCTAAACAAGAGAAGTTCATGTCTGTCTGTCCAAGGCAGGAAGCCTGGGAGTGCCAACACGGTCGGTTCCGGGTTGCAACTGCCAACTTCTCGTGCATTAACGGCACAGAACGGAGAGGGGAGGCAGCTCGCTCCTGACTCTCACTAAGGCGTAAATGATCCCGGTCGTGAGGGTTCTGCGCTTGACTTCATCCTGCCCCAGTTACTGCGGGCGGCACTACTTCTAGTCCCGCACGTGGAGAGGGAGGGCACACCGGCGTTCGGTCCATCACACCCGCCCAGGGTGTTGGTTGTGCCTTGTATGTTGTGTCGGGTCTAGCCCTAGATTCTGCAGGTTTCCTGTTTTTTCCCAGGAGTTTCGCAGTGGTGTGTTTTACATGTCAGTCTGTCATCCATTTTGAGCTAGTGTTTGCATAAGGTCCGAGTTTTAAGTGAAAGTTCAGTTTTTTACATATAAATACCCCATTGTTCGAGGACCATTTTTTGGAAGACTACCCTCCTCTGAATGGCTTTGCACCTTTGTCAACACATCAGCTGGACACGTGTGTAATGGGTGTGTTTCCAGATTTTCAGTCCTGTTTGGTTGACGTGTGTCTTCATCCCGCTGCTGCTGCCACGCCATGTGGGTGCTCACAGCTGTCCCGGAAGCTGCGTATCTGCTAGGCTGATCCCAATCCTTCCTCTCACTCTGCCCTTTCAAAAGAAAGGTTGTTTTAGTTATTAAAGAACCTTTTTCTTGCTGTATAAGTTTTAGAATAAACTCATGTTTACGTGGGATTTGTGTGTTTGCTGGGAGTTTGATAGCAATGGCATTAACACATAGGTCAATTTTGGGAGAACTGGCCCTTACCCTCTTGAGTCTTCCAAGCTATGAACACAGTACGTCTATTTAGAACTTCTTTGATTTCTTTTATCAGTGTTGTGTAAGTTGCAGCATGTAGGTCCTGCATGTATTTTATTAAGTGTAAACCTAAGCAGTGACTTTTCTGTGGCTCAACCGCAAATGGTGTTGTCCTCAGTAAATGGTGTGAACTGTGTCTTCAGTTTTGGTGTCCACAGGCCTGTTAAGGTTAGTGTGAAGGGTGCAGTTAGTTTTGGCTGCTGATCTTGAGTCTTCTGACATCAATGAACTCCCTGTTTGTCCATCGTAACACTCAAGTATTGAGTTCTTATAATGGCAGATAAGATAGATCTTAGGGTTTTGAAAGATATATTGATTGTCAGTGTTTCCATGATTTCGACTAGATAGGTATTGTTTACTTCAATGTACTATGATATTTCTCTTTTTTTTTTTTGGTAATTATTTTTCCTGGAGTTAAAAAGGACTTTATTTGTTTTTTTATTATTTATAAAGTTTTCTACATATTTCTGATTCTTCGAAGTTTTTTTCCATCAGATCCATTGTAATGCCGATCAGATTTTCTCTTTCATATGGTCAGTCATACCAGAAAATCTATCCATTTTATTTTTAAATAGAGGCCTCCCTGCTGGAGCTTTTCTTCTTTCTCCATCAACCAGGAGTTAGCCCCGGGACCCCACACAGTTCTGCACACAGGGTGATACCGGCCTCTCCTGACCGCTGGCCATGTTGTGTCTCCTGTCCCTGGTTTCTGTAGCTTCTCGATTCCCTCTCATTTTGTACCAGTTCATCCGCCTTAAAAACATGCATGGAGGTTGTTACTGATTTTCTAAATCCTTGCATGTCTGAAAATACATCTGACTGCCTCTGCATGAGAGATAGTTTGGCTAGGTATAGAAGCCTCGGTTGCAAATTCTTGTCCTTCAGATTCTTGTCACACCACCGTCTCCTAGCATTTAATGTTCCCGAGGGGAGGTCTGCTGTGTTCTGATCCCCTTTTCTCCAGGAAGCCCTTAGCATCTTCCCTTACTCCTGGGGGTGACAATATTTCACGCCTTGGCAAGGCCTCTTGTCATTTGTTGTACTGGGCACTCAATTATTTGTCCAATATCGAGCACTTCATCCCAGACACTGTTTTAAAATCTGAAGATTCTGCAGTGACTTAAGACAGACAACGTTTTCACTCCGTAGTTATGGAGCTTATAATCTGGTAGGGGGGCAAGATAAGAAATAAAAAGGTAACTATAACAATTTCAGATAGTGACAAATTCGGTGAATAAGATGAAACAGAAGGATGAGTTTGCAGACTGTCTGTGGGACGGCGGGTGCTGTGTTAGTTCGGCGGACCAGGGAAGATCTTAGGAGGCGATGTTGGAGCTGAGGCCTGGGGGGCGAGAAGGCAGAAGCCACCTGAGGAGGATAGTGCCTGATGGAGGCAAAAGCGGGAGGGGAGGTGCTGAGCTTGGCAGGTTTGAGGGGCAGGAGGGCAGTGTGGCCAGGGAGGGGGGTGAAGGAAGGAGTGGCGGGAAACGAAGCCGAGTTCGGCACAAGCCACTCCGTACGGGGCTACAGAGAGGAGTTTGGGTTCTGTTCTTTTTGAAGTGAAAAGCTCTTGCCCAGTTATATGCACAGGAGTGACAGGCTCCTACTGGACCCTTTCCAAAGCCCACTCAAGCTGCTGTGGGAGGGCAGACTAGAGAGGAATGGGCAGAAGCAGGTGACCTCTGAGAAGCCTGTTTCCGACATTCACGTGTTGGCTCTAAACTCAGCAGCCCTTCCTGGCCAGAGGACTCGGCTGCTCAGTGCCTGGCAATGCTCTTTGTCCTTGGATTATTTTCTCCGCTCCAATTTCTCTGTTTTAGGTTTCTGGATCTCTTAGCTGTTCCTTGTTGGACTTCTCTATTTTTCTATATGTTTTCATTCCATTTTGGGGAAATTTCTCAAAAATTAGAAAGTTGAAAATAACAATAAATTGCTGGTGTCAGGTCATGACCTCAGTGGCACGAATGTCAAGGAATGAGACTTGAGTTCCCTGGTGACTCATGGAAAGTGGTCTTGACTTATGGTTCCCAGGGGGTTGTGGGGACTTCCTCATTCAGCAGCCTCCTTGGCTGTGGCTTTGGTGACAGTGCTGGGAACCACGTGGGCCCTGTCCCTGCGATCAACACATCGGGCCGGTGGCTGTACCTGTCCCTCTCCTGCAGTGTCTGGCCCAGGAATGCAGGTGGGGAGCCATTGAGTGGCTGTCTGCATGGTCCAGGGTTTCAGGCCCCTCCTTCTCCCTTTTCCTGCCACCTCCCAGGGACAACAGAGTTCTGTGTCCTTGTTTGGAAATCCAGACACCAAATCCAGAAATAAGCTGAAGAAGGTCCCAGGTTCTTATCTTGACCCCTACCTCCCCTCCATTTTCAGAGGAACATGCTTATGAGGGACAGGCTGGCAGGAAGTCCTCATGGGGCAGTGACTGAGGTCACCTAGAGGACATTCCCAGTGGCCAGAGCTGGGTCCAGTGTGTGTGGGACATGAGGGGACACAGTCCCACTTCCTCTGCACTACTCCGGCAATCCCTCTGAAATTCACACTGTTCCCAAACCAGGAAGTTCCATTCCAAGTCACCCAGTGGCCCTCCACTTGCCACTGCACACAAGGGTTAGAGCTGGCCTGGGGACACGGCTGACAGCGATGCCCAACTCCTGTGACGCAGAACAAGAAAACTGTCTGATGCTGCTTGGAGCTGAACCTCACCATTTTCTCTTGCTCTTTGATTTCCGAAATTGGAATTGCCAGATGACATACCGGATGCTCAGTATCTGAATTTCAGATAACCCCCAAGTACTTTTTCAGTACAGGTATGTCCCAAATACTGCCTGGGACGTGCTTATCCTAAAAACGTCACTCACTATCTGAAATTCAGATGTCACGGGTGGCCTGTACTTGCACTCGCTGAACCCGCCTGGGGTGCAGCTGCCGCTGACTTTCCAGCACCACGAGTCAGCGCTCGGGAATGTGCAGTGCCGACTGTGCACAGAAGCACGCCTCAGAGTGTGTTCCTGAACACGTGATGAGGGGCACAACGGAATGCTACAGACAAATGGCTTTCATCAGCCTCTGTGAAAGGCACAATTCTGCGTCTGGGTCACGAGAAACCCTCCTGATTGCCCTCCACCTGGAAGGAGCCACAGCAGCACTGTGTCCCAGGAGACAATTAGCCCATAGCTGTAGCAGGACGGAGGAGGGTAGCGGGTAAGACTCACCTTTTCTGTGAAGCTAGAGTGTACTGCCAGGACCTGAGCAGAGCTTCTTCCCAGGGCCCCAATTGGTGGCCTCACCGTGGGCAGCACAACGGACTGGATCATTCTGTCTTTTTTTAAAATACATTTCATTGCTTATGTTATTACAGGTGTCCCTTTTTTTTCTCCCCTCTATTCCCCTCTGCCCTGCACAGCCCCTCCCACCAATATCCCTCTCCCTACCCCTACCCTTAGTTCCTGTCCATGGGTTGTACATGTAAGTTCTTTGGGGCACAGGGTTTGGGGCACAGGGAGTTTGGGGCACAGGGTTTGCTATCACACAAAATATAAGGAGAGGATGGGAGACATGCTGCTCAGCCATCTTGTTTCAAAATCTGGGTGAAGTAGAAGTCAACAAAATTTAATTCATTCCAATAACGTACTGGGTATGCCTCCAAATGTAATGGATGAAATTTATACCCTTTAAATCTTTGCAATGAAAATTCAAGGACAAAGAGTAAGAAACAATGATTAGTCACATTATTTAAGCATGAAATGAACACAAAAGATTCAAATACATATGATGTTTTTATGCAGTTCTTACAGAGACGGCTCTCTCTGCAACAATGTGGCGGGGGCCGGGGGTGGGGCAGGAAGAATTCTGTGTTTTCCCGGAGCCGAGCCAAGCGCTGTGGCTCCAACACAGCCCCGAGGGCTGGCTGCTCCAAGGAATAAATGCTCTTCCATAGCTCCCCGGTAATTAGGCCATTTTCACGGACGAGCTGGTTTATGCCACACACCCACACCGTTCTGACCTTTCTCCCGTTTACCTGCAGCCCCCCGTGGTGTTCTGGGAAGTGAACTCTTCTTGGTAAGTGACGGTGTTGCCCCGCTCGCCAGCTTTGGGGAGAGCAGGGCCGCCAGCGGCCCGTGCCCTCAGAGCAGGAACCGCAGACCCCACCGAAGCACCTCTGCCCGTAAGTCCCAGCCCAGAAATGCCAGTGCTTATCCCAGGTGCCCATTGTGGTCCGGGGTTTTGTTTTCAATAGTTCCCCGCAGGTAATTCTGGGAGCTGAGGGGGTGTGTCGTAGAACCACAGTGTCCCCCACCATCCCCACTGTGAGGAGATGGTTCTGGCCTGGGGGCGCACTCCAGCCGGGGCAGAGGAAGCCCCCAATGTGAAGATAGGAGGAGAAGAATCTTACTATTAGCTCACAAGCTCGCTGCTGGAAAAATGGGCCCTTGGTGCCCATCACCCATCTGGGTTCACAATCCCACTGCCTTGAAAAGGGTTTTGCCAACATTTTGAAAGGACAGAGCTGTGCTACCCTCCCCGGCATGGTCTGCCTAGGGGTGAGGCTTCATTTAATTGTCAGCCTTTGTGAAACAAACATTTCCTATTGACTGTATCTTAATAACACTGTTGTCTGTCAAAGTAAGGGGAGCTTCCTAGAATCCCGTAACCTTCAATCCAAATTCTTGGGGTCCTAGACTCCCCTGGCTTGACAATGAGCATGTTTAGATGAGAGTGGGTATGTTGGCTGAATCTCCAAGGTGGAGATGGGGACAAGGTCACTTAATCCCATTGAATGGGAGACAAGTGTCAGCCACGAACCCTCAGGGTTCTCGGCCTTCCGGCACCAGGTCCTGTGCCCAGAGTAGCCCAACCAAGGTTCTGGCCGCTGACTGGCCAGACAGTGGCCCCTTCCTTTGGGCAGGGGCGAAAAGGTGGCAGACCGGAGGTGCGCCCTCCTAACGAGGGTATTACTTTGAATGTGCTCACTGCAGGGACCGCCATCAACCTTTGAGGTTGTGTGTGAGGCTTGGAGATAGTTCCAAATCCGGGGGAGACAAATACGGCAACGGAATGGATAGCCGCACTGAGGAGTCTAGCTCTAGGGATGGGAGCGATGCATTGCTCCAAAACCCAAACTGTTGTATGGCTTACCAACGGACCGCAGTGGCCATCTGAAAATAAGAGCCCAAATGAGGCTGGCGCAGTGGCAGCCCCAGGGACACGAGCACGTGGCCTCCCCAGGGGCGAGCACAAAAGGTGCCACACTAGCACGGACGTGGACGTGTTTGCCAAACGGTTGGGTGGCACACGGCCTCACAGCTGTGGATGTGGAGTCGAGGCTGGGGCCTGGAGGCCAGTCCACACTCTGCCTGAGCTTCAGCACGTGGGTCCTGGAGCGCCTCTGCCCCTCGCTGCAGCCCAGATGCCCGACCCCCTCGCTCCTAGGTAGACTTTGGGCGTCCTTCCAGACTCCGCTCGACTGTCACCTCTTTAGTCCCCACAGAGGGTCACCCTCCTCTCTGCCCCATTGGCTTTTGTCTCTGTTCTGTGACTTTCCCACCGCATCATTCCAAGTGGCTGTCTTTTTATCACCCCCCACCCGGTCCCCCACACCTCGAACATCTTGGAGGCAGGAGTTGCCATAATTACGTTCGTGTTTCTACCGCTGGGTGTATAGTAGCTGTACAAAGAAATGCACTGGGAACGATGGAGCCAACTTGAATGAGCCTCCATTGCCTCACTGATCGCATATGCTCCAAACTCACGGGATCTGGTAGAACGAGAGGAAGGGTGTGGGAATTCTGTGCTCATGTGTGTGCTCACTGAAAGCACACGTGGACGGCACCCTGATTTCTGCGGTGCTCTGGTAACTGCGGGAACGTATTTCATGGGCCTGTGTCTCCCGAGCATCCACGCATAGGGGGCATTGCTGGGAGCGCCCCAGATCTGGAGAGCTGGTTCCCTTAAAGAAACCCATGTCTGCGTCCACGGTGTGGCTCAGCCCTGCCAGAAGCACCTCCACTGAAGTGCAGCATGTAACAAGTAGTATTTGAGAGTCAGTTACCAAAAGGATGCCTCTATAGAATAAGAACGGGCAGACTGTGGAAGATTAGAAAGCTACACAGAACAGCCTTTAGTCTCAATGAGCCGTGTTTTCTGGTCTCGCAGCAGCTGAACTCAGAGGGTCGTTGGAGCGTGAGCTCGGGCCTAGCGTGGCCTCTGGTGCCCCTAATTATGCAATAATGGCAACCGCTGATAAGGGGCTCAGCTAAGAAATTTGGGTTTCCTGTGTCCAGAGCTCGGTGATCAAGGAGGAGGGGTACCTCCGAGCAGAGTTCGCTGATTTCGGATTATTGTTCGGGAAGGCAGTCAGTGAGAGCAGCTTTTATAGCCTGGATCGTGGAGGCTGAGGGGTGGGAACCCCACCTCAGGAGGACGTGTCAGACAGACAGCTCGATGCCCCCTGAAAAGGGCTGGCTCCAGGCCTGTGCTCCATCCCCATCCTCAAAAGCTGAAGGGCCATTTAGACAGAGCAGAAATCAACTTCTGGCTCATGCCCACCTCCCACTCAAAATAACCAGTTTCTATCATCCAGGGCTGGAAGTAGGAATAAGGGGTGGGACTGGCTGGTCTCCATTTCTCACATCGGTGGGGCTTCCAGTCTGCCATCCAATCCGGCATTAGCAAGGGTGTTCTGAACTCTCATTGGATGCCTTTGGCATTTCTGATCAAGTAAGGGCAGTGGAAGATTGCAAAAATAGTCACAAATCCTTTCCCTCCCACCAAGAGGTGGAGTCTCTTCTCTACTCCATGGAGTTGGCCACGTGCTGTGTTTTGGCCAGCAGAACATTAGCCAAGTGATGCAAGTGGAACCTTGCAAAGTGCTTGCACACGGGGCTTTCTTTCTCTTTCTGCTCTTGGGTCACTGCAACTGCCACCATGTGAGCAAACCTGCGGTGTCCTGGAAGATGAGAGACACAAGGCCCAGGTCCCCAGTACTCCCAGCCGTATCTGGCTAAGGATCGGATGTATGAGATCGTTGATTGACAGCTGATGCATCCATCCGTCTAGCCAATGGTAGCAGAGGATCCTTGTAGCCGAGGTCCACACAGATTGCCTAAGGACAGAATTTTGAGTTAACTAAATGATTGCCATTTGAAGCTGCTAATTTTGGTGGGCGATGCCATAAGGTGGCTGGCGCTTGTGTGGCATTTCCTCAGTGCCACGTACTGTTCCAGTCACCACGTGTATTAACTCCTCTCAGGCTTGCGAAGCTCCGTGGGGGGGCTGTTCTTGTCATCCCTGTTCTGCGCGGGAGGAAGCTGAGGCCAAGTGCCTCGCGTGATTACTAAGCTGGCCCGTTGCGGGGGCAGGAGTGGCACCCTGGCAGCCAGGTCCGAGAGTTGTCACTCTTCACATTACACCCAGCGGTGCCACCCTGACGATCCGAGCATGTCACCTGCTCAGACCTCTCCAGGGGCCACGCTGCCCGCCTCAGGACAGGAGCTACCGCGCTCCTTTGCTTGGGATGTGGGGCGTTCTTGATTTCACATGACAAAGCTTTAACCGAGGTCGACTGCGCACAACTCCTCCCCGTCCCGGACCTGAGCATGCGCGGCCCCACCGGGTCCCAGAGCTTGGGGTGACCAGGAAGTCCCATTCTCACTGGGCAGGTCCGGAGGACGGGCCCAGGAAAGAGAATGTATTCAATGCCATTGTGTCTTTCCTGTTGGAAGAAGCCAAAGCCGTGCTGGAGTTCAGCGTGTTATCTCCTCATGTAATAGTGCAGTCGAGAAAAACTCATTCCTGTGGGGGAAAAAAGAGTTACAAAAGATACACATGGGTAGAAAACATATTGCTGGAAATAAAAAAAAAAGTAATGAATAACATTCCACATAATAGGGACTAAAAGCAAAGTAGTCTTCGGCTGTGGTTACAAGTTGAGTTCAAATCGAAGGCACTTTGTAATACTGATAAAACAGCTGTCCTTTCTCAGGGAAAAATACATTGTACTACATTTTATCAAGTGGCCAAAGGAGGGGGAAATTAAATCAGAGAAAGACAGCTTCCAGAGGACGGAGGGGGGCGGAGGGCGAGTGGATGGGGACTTCAGAGTTTCTGCTCCTCACGAGGCTGACGGGGGAGAGAATAGATGCATGGAATCATCGCAGAAATGCAGGCTTTGATTGAAGGAGCGATTACTATTTGCAGCCAGGGGTTTAATCTCCGACTTTGCAATTTTTCTCTTGGGAAGGGGCACCTCTACTCCTACTCACGGGCTGTTCCAGGATCTTCCTGTGAAGCTGGGGGCAGGGCTCTGGGTGGGGCAGCAGGAGGCTTGGCCACAGATCCCAGCTCTGCCCTAGTTCACTAGACATGGGGCTGCCCACGGTAGTCTGGGCCTTGCCCAGCACCTCTCTAAACTTGAGCTGGAGGCCTTCACCAAGCAGCCTCCACTGTGCCCATTTTTTTGAGCTGGTGTTAAGTAAGGTTGTGTGACAGTCCCTTCTGGCTGCTGACCTCTTGCCCTTGCCCACATTCCATGCTAGGTGCTCAAAACTCCTGCTGCTCCCTCTTCCAGGCTCCCTTGTGGCTTGGTGAGGTCATGTGTTCCAGCTTTGGATTATGAGATGCACAGGAACATTTCTGGGGAAGATTTTCTTCTCCAGCAGGAAGAGAAAGGTGTGTATGGGGAGTTCTTTTTGCTAGAGTCTCCCTTTTTGCTTCTTGCTTTGGTTGCTGCAGTATGAAGATGTGATGCTTGAGGCTATGGCAGCCATCTTGCAACCATGAGGGATAAGCCTCAGAACAAGAGCCAGCTTACTAAGGATGATGGATTCTAATCTTGGGGCAGACATGCCTCCTGAGTTGGACCAGTCAGATTCAAAAGGAGAGCCTTTAGGGCTGCAGAAAGATTTTTAAAATTCTGTCTCCTTGTCCTGCTGAGCATGAGTAAGCCCTGATTGCCCTACCAGCCTTTTCATTCATTCACACAACCAAGACCTAGGGAAGACTTGCAATGCTCCAAGCTCTGTTCCTGGTCCTGGGATCCATGAAAGGGTGACACAGACTCCACACCCTGTCCTCATGGAGTCTGCATTCTTGTAGGGGAGACAAGGAGTGACCACCTCCACCCCGCCCTCCATCTGTGTCTTCCCCTTTGTACGTGGCCGAGCATGGAGACATTGGGAGCCACGCATTGAAGAAGCCACAGGATGGAAGGAGCCTGGGTCCCCGAATCACTCCTTGGAGAAGAGACATGTGCCAGTCTGAACCCTGCTTTGGGCTTCACGGGAGCGAGACCTCACCCAATGTTGGACTTGAAGCCACTGGTCACTGGGAGTGTGCCCCTGCTGCCGGGAGGGGGCCTCTGACTGAGACAGCCTGCCTGGAGTCCCCGCTTCTCACCTTACACTTGTAGGGAGTAAAACCTGTCTGACCAGGACAGCTCGTGGCTCCTTAGCATCCCAACTGACTGCATTGGCAGGCTCCCATGTTAATACCTATTGGTGGGGGCGGGGCTCAGCACACGGCCCTGGGAAGCTAGCAGTCTCCGTCTGTCCCAGCTGGGATGCGCCGGGGTGGGGGTTTGAGAGACAGAGCTCAGATCTGGGGCTCCGCTCCTGCTTCTGCCCCTGTGTCCCTAGGCAGGCGTGGCCTCTGCATCAGCCGAATGGGCAGATCAAATAAGTGAGGGTCTCTTGCAGCCCCGTGAGGCACTGACTTTCTGGACGGGTCGCAGGGAAAGGGTCGTGCTGCAAAGCCTAAGGTTCACAGCTGCACTCCTGGGGGCCTTGTGGGCTCCACAGACATTTTCTCAGAGCTCAAGGAATCAGCCACTAATGACACCTGTTCAAGAAGCGCACTCTGTGTCAGGTCTGAGGTGGTTCACAAACATTATCCCATTAAATTAAATCTTCCCCGTAACTCCATAAGCTATTTTTAGAGCTAAGACAGCTGAACAGAGAAGTACAGTGACTGGCCCAGGGTCACACCCAAGTCTGCGTTTCCGTCCGAGTGGCTGGTTGCTTGAATCCGCCCCGGGGGCAAAGTGCGCCAGTTCAGCTGTCATCTCCTAATTGAAAGGCTCTCTGTCTGCCAGGGCTTTTATCGGCGTCACCGCCCTTTAACGTGACCGTCCCTTCCTCTGACTCCCTCAGATGGAGGCGCAGACAAGGAGCGGGCGGCTGCCCAGCCATCTGCGAGGGGCCGGGGCATCAATGCTGTCATTGTTCCTGAGGTAAGAGCGGAGAGGATTTGGATGTCAAGGCCAAGCGAGGGGAGATTAGATCTGCCCTTCGAGGTCCTCTGCGGGCCAGACCCAGGACAGATGGCAAACTGTTGTCATTCGATACGGAATTAGGCCAAGTGAAGTTCAGGTTGAGAGGCTGCGGTTCAGGTTTCTGTCAGCTGTCGGGAAAACGAGCTCCCCGGTGAAAGGCCTCCCCCGGCCACTTGGATGCCCTCTTTCGCTTTTGAAAACAGCTTTTGTGTCCGGTGGCTCTTTTTCCATCACAGCAGTCCTGTTCGTCTGGGTGATTTATGAGGTGCTGGTCACCCACACAAAATGCGCCTTTATCGGGGTGCCGGTGTTGGGTGCAGAAGCTGGTTCTGCGGTGCCAGGGCGGACACCGAGGCCCGAGCCACGGTCTCGTCTTCCCCACTATGCGCCTGTGTGATCTTGGGCGCACCCTTTAATGCCTCTCTGAGCCTCAGTCTCCTCCTCTGTGCATCGAGGATAAAATACAGGCCCCAGGGGCATCCGTGGCACTTAAATGCTTCCGTGAGACTGTCCCATATAGCAAGTGCTCACTTAATGCTCATTCATGTCCACCTTGCTCCTTCCTTCAGGGACAGATTTATGCATTTGGGCACTGGTCTATTTATCCCACAGGTGTTTACAGAGGGCCTGCCGTGTGCCTGGCTCTCTTTGGGGTGCCATGGTTTCGGGGACACATTGTGCCCGAGACCAAAAATTGCCCCTGCTGGTGAGGGAGGTGTGCCGAGGACCAGTGAACACGAGAGGATGCTGTTGGAAGGGGAAGCTCTGTAGAGGGCAGAGGAGACAGTGTGGCAGCTGGCGTGGGTCCCGGGGGGACCTCGCCGCTGGAGCGCTGGGTGTCTCTGCCTCCCCCCGGGCGGGTCCTCCCAGGACGGCTCTCCCCTAGTCCTTCCGGGCCCGGCTTTGCTGCTTTAGCAAGAGAGCTCACCGAGGTGCCTTTCGCCTCTGCCGGGAAGGCCCTCCACTCCTTCCTACGCCGTCCCCAAGTTTCGGTTGCACCTTGAACACACAGTTTAGCAGATTCCTTAGGAGGCAGGGAAAAGTGGTGCTGTAAGTATTCATAATGTGTTTGCATTATGGAATAATTATACCTAATTGCTCTGCCTCGTAAATACGTATAAAGCGTCTCCCAGTCTCTGCAGTGGGAGAACACGCAAGGATGCCCTTGTTGCAGAAGGTGCTGCTGGAAACATGCAGGGACATCGGCAGTGCCCTCAACTCCGTGGGCACATTTGTCATTCGTCAGCAAGGAGGCTCAGTGGCCATTTCTAGGCCTGAAACAATGATGACGACAGATTGGTTTATGTTGATATGTTCTCAGGTTCACCCGCTGTCTCCCCACACATGAATTAAACACCTACAGTGTGCGGGACAGCGGGACACAGGTCGTAACAGCTACTGTTTATTTAGGGCTTAGTGTGTGCTGGCACTGGACTGGGCATTTCGGACATGTCCTCTTTAATCTGCGGAGCCACCCTGTGACTCGGGCACTAGGATTTCTTTCTCATCACCTGGAAGAAGGAGCTGAGGCTTATAGGGTTTCAGAAAATTGACCAAGTTCATGGTTAGTAGAGAACAAAGCTGGGGATTCAAGCCCAGGCCTATGACCTTGCACTTGACTGTGCACCAGGATGACTCAATAAATGTGATCCTCGCCTCATCTTTACCCCCCACCCCACCATTCCATCAGTGAGTGGTTGACAGACTTCTGGAAGGATCCACGTTTTCTGGTTGGTTGGATCCGAGAAGCCGGATGAACTCATTTTGCCATTGGTCCGATGTTATGGGTTGCCGTGTGTCTGCCTGCCCCACTGATGTGTTCTCCGGTACCCGAGAGTGTGACCGTGTTTGGAGACAGGGTCTTGAACGAGGTGACCGAGTTAGTACAAAGCATTAGGGCAGCCCCAAATCCAATGTGACTGATGTGCTCATAAAGAGGGGAGATTTGGATGCGGGGACACCCCCAGAGGCGAGATGGTGAGGACAGCCATCTACGAGTGAGGCTTCCGGAAGCGGGGAGAGGCCGCAGTGGAGTGGCCCGCAGCAGCCGGGAACCCGCCCCCTGCGGGTGCCAGGGTTCCTTCTGTAAGAAGCATTTCCTCTTGGGTTGTTTCTTTTCCTTGTTGATCTGTAGATGCTTTTGTGTGTGTTCTGGTCACTCCCTTGCCTGTTTATCTCCCCGGCCCGTCTCCCCGGTTCTCAGCCGTGTACCCCTTTCTTCTTTTCCCTTGAGGTTGTATCGAATGTATTCTGGTGACACTGGTTAATGAGACCACACAGGTCCCGGGTGTACAACTCTTTGCTGCCTCCTCTGTCTATCGTGTGCGTGTGTGCACCAGTGCGCCCTCCCCCTACGGACGTCGTGCCCCCGGCCTTCTGTGCAGTGACAGGGTGACATGGTGACCTGCTGCTCGCGCACCGCCAGCTCTGTGTGGCCCGACAGCGGCGTTCTACCCGACAGCGGCATTCTCTAACTTCTCCGTCTCGTGCTGTACTTCGAGATGATGTCATGCTGATTGATGTATGGCCGCCTTCTCTTTTTCCTCATTAAAGTAAATTCTATGATGAGTGTAGAATCGATGTAATCAGAGTCCTACTGAAGGATATTTAGGTGGGTTCCATCTCTTGCTGCGATGCAGTGGGCGTTTGAGGGGAGTGACCTCATGTTGTGGCCACAGGGGAGGATATGGCAGAGACAGGAAAGTTCACCTAAATACCCATTTGTCTGCCCTGACAGCTACGTGACGAGGTCTAACCCGGGGACTGAGAGCAGAACGACCTGTATGACTTCCGGGCGGAGACAGTGGGAAAAGCCTGTAGGATTCCCTAACCTCCGTCCCTCACCGTGGGGACTGAAGAGGCAGAATGTTCCAGACGGCAGAACCGAGGGATGGGATAGCCTCCGTCAGCCTGGGTTCCTGAGTCCTCTGCAGACCGGCCCCGGATGCTGCGAGACTTTGCATGAGCGAAAGTAAACTCTGCTGGGCTCGGCCACGAGGCGCTAAGGTCGTTTAACTTCCAGCAGCCTACCCACTTCCCAGCCAGAGCCAAGGCGCAGGTGTCTGCGATACGGAAATACCGAGTGACTGTGCCCGAGCGGCTCATCTAGCAACTCCTGGGGAGGCTCCACAGGACTGGCTGTGGAGGTGGAAAGAGCTTCTCGGAAGAGCCACCCTTGGCATCTCTGTCTCCGTGCTCACCCCAGATGGCGTGGTCCCCACGCCCCCTCCCCAGACCTTCTGGGCCCAAGCGTGCGCACACCCAGAGTGGCCCGGCCTTCTGCCTCTCTCACTTCTCTCGCCCTCTGGTCACCGGGGAGCGAGCGCTGGGAGCTCCCACAAAGATCAATTACATCAGAGTAAAAAAGTCACAGGAGGGCGTATCTACCCGTGGAAACCCAGAAATAGTCTAAATGCTCAACTGGAGGGGTTACGGTCAGTCATTTATGACGTACGTTGAAACAGCCGTTAAAAATGAGATCGGAGAAAAGGGGAAAAGAAGAAAAGGAAAACGTCCATGGTATTTTTGTTAAGAGAAAAATAAAGCAGATTGCAAACTGCGTTTGAAATATGATCCCACTTTAAAAAATGTAGATCTCTTTGTAGAAAATGTACATTTTAGGGACGTGCCAGTGTTGTCCCTGGGGCCCCGCCCATTTTGCCGAAATCCAGGCTTCGACTGCGGGACTTTCTCTCCTCCCTGCAGCTTCAGTTCCCGCCAAGGTCCCGAGCACTCCAAATCCCGATTTCTTGCTAAGATCTCACACATACAAATGGTCCGTGTGTGGCTCCCTTGTAAGACCTGAGCTTTCTCGGGGCTGCTGTCTTGGTTGGCGGCCCCCTCCTTCCCCCCCCCCCCACCCTCCCTGTGCTCTACCAGAAACCTGGGGTGCACCCGGACTTCTCTCTCCGCCTTACAGATCCACCCAGGTCTCCGATTCCCGTGGATTCTGGCTCTCTGACGTCCCTAACCTCTGTCCACGGCTCTCGGTCTGTCTCAGCACTTTATCGTGGGCTCACTACTTCCTGCCTGGAAGGTTGCAGCAGCCTCTTTCCAGGCCCCCCTGCCTCGGTGCCTCCTACCCCCATTGACAGCGTGCACGGAAGCCAGAGTGACTGGTCCGCGGTGCAGACCTGTCCATGCCCCTCCCACCTCCAGTAGGCTCTGGCCCTGGTGGGCAGTGCAAGCTCCTACAGGACATTCGAATCCCCCAAGAAACTGCCCCAGTCATGCCTGTGGACTCCTCACCTCCTGTCTTAGCTCGGTGTCCCCCCATCCATCCATCTTCACGTCCGTCCGTCCGTCCATCCCACTGTCTGTCCGTCTACCCACCCATCCATCCACCCAATGAAATCTGACAGCACATCTTTTTGTGTATTTTGGTGGCTCAGGTATAAAAACATCGCTGTTTATTGGGACAAACAATGATTCCGGGAGTCCCACCTGGGAAATTAAAGACAACAAAACAGAAAGATTCCATCTCCCTAAAGCTTTCTGTTTTTGTGGCCTCAAGTTAATTTTTCATAATGAAACTGCTTACTTTCTCTCTTCCCCAGTCCCTCTCTCCATTTGCATTTTGCTTGGGGTAAAAAAAAAGGTCATTTGCACTCAAATCCACTCTTTTGTGCAACGTCCACACGACGGCCTCTGCCAGGTAAATCGGACCGCCTCTCCAAGGGCATGTGGAAATGTTTGTGCGCACACAGTGGTGGGGTCATCCCGGTGGGTCTGGACCGAGGGCTCCCTGGACCTCAGTGACGTTGGAGGAGCAGATCAGGGACGTGCAGGGAGAGGTCACGAAGAATCACCTTATTTTATTTTACACCCTCAAAAAAATTTTTTTTACAAACATTTGGATTAAAAACCCCCCGACAAAACAGAAAAGGGCTTTGTCCGTGTGTTGTTCATTTAGAAGCTTATTTATTATTTATTTATTGTAATGACGGAAACTCCCTTCCAAGGAGGCGCGGGGCCCTAATGAGAACTCGGGGCGTCAGGGGCGCTCCCAGCATTCTGCCCCCAGCCGCCCGCGGCCCCAGGCTCCCTGGCATGCAGATGCCTCATTACGGACACATGCCCTGTCATGTGTTATTCCTCACTTAGTGACAATTTGTCACTGTCACCCTTGACATGTCACTCCCCGGCAGACGGATTTGACTCCGATGCCAAGTCTGACACTTGGATGAGAGGCAGTCGTAATCTGAATTGAAATAGCGGGTCGAGAGTGGCTAATTTCACTCTGACACAATTCTAATACCACGCAAAACGGGAGAAGTGCCGTGTTGAAAGGGGAGGGTTTCTTTTTTAAAAGCTTTTCTTCCCCCTCCTGTTCTCTCTTGCTCTGAGTCTGAGTGTTCAATCATTCTTTCGGATAATGCTTTTATTTTTTGAAGGATTAAGTCTTGCGTTTTAATAACATGCATTTTCAATTAAGGGCACTAAGACCCATGGATATAACTATTACTTAAACTATAAGTAATGGTTGCATGTAAAAATTAGGAAACATTGTGCTTTAGATAAATTACATTCAAATTAGTTCTTATTATAAATGGGATAGAAAATGGATTTTTTTTTTAGCTCTGGCTGGCCAAAGAGCCAACATTTGTATCTACTTCATTTGTTTAAATAAATTTCAAGCCAGATTGAAATCCATACGGCCTGACATTAATTGAACGCTGCCACATCAATGTACTCAACTTTTCATAAACCACTGAGGAGAGGGTTTTTACTGGCTTGAATTAGAAATATTCCAACCTTCTCACTACTAAAATAGGATTATTTATATAGTGATTCTTCAAGCTACCACAAAGTGGTATAAATCTTAATAAAATGCATTGAAAGGGAGCGTATGCAGGGTATGGCTGGGTTTTTAAGGAACCGTGTGTTTTTTTTAAAGAGATGATTACATTTATTTTCCTGTGGGCAGGGATTCTTTTGTACAATATTTTCCAGTTAACACTGCTTTCCTTTTGCACAGTGAGGCGTGCATGGTGCCAGGCTAGTGCTGAGCTCTTTCCTCCCATGCTGCCTGCCCTCCTTGGGGTCACAGAGACAAAGGGAGACCCATTGCAACCTGTGTCCTGGGAGAGAGGACAGCAGCAGACAGAGAGGCATTCTCTTGCAAGGAGGTCACCTGGTACTTGGTTCTGCTGGTATGAAACCTGGATCCAATTTGCTAGTTTCCAGTGAGAATTAGCAATGTCCATGTGGGTCAGATGTCTTGAGTCGCGACTGGGGTGTCCCCTCCCTGTAGGCAGACCTCATGAGAGACAGGCAGAGTCATGCACAGGGCATTGCCTGGTGCTCATGGAACCACAGAAGGAACTTAAAGAAATGGATGTCCTGCGGCATGTCAGGACAAGGCAGCTCAAACATGGGCACCTTTGCAAAGTGCATCTGTTCATCCACCTGTGTGTGCAGGGTACCAGGGTGCAGCCATGGAAGAGCTGAGCGGGGGGACGGGGGAGCACGTCCAATGTAGGGGATGGATGCCCTGGAGAAGCAAGACATAATGAGGGCCTCATCAGAGCGGGAGGGGAGGAGGGCCTTTCCGGAAGCACTTCTGGGTGGAGACAAAGAGCAGGTGGGAGTGCACAGGTGTTTGGAGGAAGCTGGAACAGCTGGAGGCCAGGTGTGGTACTTAGAGTACTCAGGGGTCACCAAGGAATTGGAGGAGGTCAGAGGGACCCCATGTTTGGGTGAAGCTTCCCCGCACCCGCTGACCTTGTGGGCTATGGGGTGGCTTTGCCCATGGAGCTGACCACTGGCCAGCCTCTGGCTGGGCCCTGGCCTCTAACTGAGTCGGTGTCAGTGGGCTAGAGCCACACATCCCAAAAATGCAGGTCCTGATATGGCCTCTATGTGACTGTCCCCAGTGCATGCGGCGTGTTGTGCTTGTTACGGACAGGAAAAACTTGCAGACACCTGCCTGGAGAAAGGCCATTTGAGAGCTGAGTGCTCTCTCCCGGCCTGCTGTCCTGCACGCTCCTCGCCAGAGGCCATCCTACTGGCTCTTCACCGCTTTTGTCAGTTATTCGTTCACTCACTCACCAGTTTTTTACTTGACAGTGCGTGCCCGTGTCTCAGGTGCTGGACAGAGTGGGGGACACTGTAGACACTGATTCGGTCCCCTGGTTTGTGTCTTACTGGGGGTGGTGACGGCGCTGTAATGAAAAATAAGGAGCTGTGGGCACAACCTCCTGGAGGAACCGACAGGAGCGAGGCCTGGGGTCAGCAGATGGGCTGTGATGGAGCTGGGCCTGGAGAGGGTAGAGCACCTGCCAGGTTCTGGAGAGGAGAGAGACCCCAACAACCACACAGCCAGGAGGTGGGGTTCCCGTCTGAGTTCCAACAGGTGGGCCCCTAGGTCCTGGGTGAGTCAGCTGACGCTGGGGCCTCAGTTTCCTTACCCATGGGATGGCGACAATAACAATGGTGAGAGTGGCCTGGTACGGCACCCGCAGAAAAGAATCTGGCACATGACAGGGTGCCATCACACGTCAGGTGACTCTGAAGAGAACACCTCACTTTCTGTGTATTTACGCAGGACATCCTGTTGATGATGGTGGAACAATACTGATGCCAACGCCAGTCACAGCGTTAATCTCAGCATGTCATTGTCCCACTTCACGGGCGGGGAAACTGAGGCCCAGGTGGGGGGAAGCAGCTTGCTCGGGGACCCAGCAGGTGAGGTGGGTGGCCCAGGTCTGACCCGCCTGTCCCCGGCGCTGTGCTCTTCTACCCTCACTGGGTGCAGCCTCAGGCCCTGACAGTGTGGCCCCGAGGTGCTGCGCCGAGGGCCCTGGGGTCCCAGGACACATCTGGCAATGTGCGGGCCACAGGCTGGCTGTTGTAACACACAGGAAGTCCCCCCACAACAAGTCGTTAAGTACCCAAAATGCCAACAGGGTTGAGGCCGAGACACGCCGTTCGACTTGAGGAGACACTGCCGCGGACACTGTCGGGTCTCCACAGCGAGTGAGTGTTGGCGGTGGACAGGAGCTGGTGTGGGGACAGGGTGGAAGACACCTCTGTGTCAGCCTGAAGCTGGGTCGGGGGAGCGGAAGGCTCTATGGGGGAGGTGAGCCCAAGGCGGGTAAATCTGCAGCGAGACCTGGCTGGTGGGCAGGAGAACGCCAGGGCGGGTGTGCTGGGTGCACGAGGACCAGGGGCAGCACCGTGTTCCCTGAGATGGAGCTTGAGGAGGCGTGTCAGCAGAGGTGAGGCCGGAGGGAGACCGAGGCTTTGTATCCTCCAAGGACCTTGGATATTTTATGTGGAGGGCACTAGGGAGCCAGTGAGTGTTGGTGAGCAAGGAAGGGCTGTGAGCAGATTTGCATTGTAGTAAGATTCAGGGGTGTGTGAGGCCCAGTGGCTGCACTTGCGGTAAAATGGGAGGTTCTGGGGGAGAGTCCTTGCCTCCACCCAGCTGTGGGGGGGCTCCTTTACCTGCATCTGCCCTTGGACGTCCCTGGGGACTGACCTTTTTGCTTGGCTTCACTCTGTCGCGGGCCCACTTTCCAGGCAGCCGGGTAATTGCTGCAGGACTGGCTCTGTGAGCCTCGCCCTCCAAGGTCACTCTCAGGGCCCGAACGACTTGGAATGCACAGGCGGCATCCTGAGGATGGAGACCGATTCTCAGCCACTGAGGAGCTGGACATCCATAGCTCACGTGGTGGCCACGCTGGCCTTTTGCCGGGAGGGAGAGCAGTGACATCACCAGTGTAGCCGCCTTTCCTGGAGCTGGCCGGAGCGCCAGCCGCCGTGCCGCTCTGGTTTTCAGGCCTGGGTTAATTGGGGATGGCTGCACGCTTCACAGGGGGTTTCTGCGACAGAGCTGCGTGGGCTCTCCGGCGTCAATAGTCCATTAGGCAGGGACTTCAGAGTCGAAAGGGTCAGACAAGTCTCTGGGGAGAGAACTCATTAATGGGGCAGCGAGTTTCAATTAGTGGCACCACCCGAAGGCCAAGGTTCCCAGCACCAGTCCTCAGCCGCCTCCCAGAGGCTCCCTCACCCCGCTGCCTGCCTCGTGCTGTGCAAACACGAACAGCCCCAACATTTGCTCCGAAAGTCCATCTTTGTCCGCCCCATTGTCACCTAGAAGGCAACCGCCCTTTCCACCAGGTGGCAGAACTAAGTGAGGTCATCTCTTCTCTACACGAGGGACAGGAACACCAGTGGGCATGGCCAGGTGTGGGCGTGGCCTGGTATGGGCGTATCCCGGTGAGGATGTCTTCCTGTCTGTGTGCGGGGCGGGGCCCCAGCTGTCTACTCGTCTGCTGGTCAGTTCATGACTCCTCCTGGCAGCTATGACCGAAGTGGCAGGAGGGTGCTGGCTGTGGCTGAGCATGGGGACATTTCTGCTAAAGGAGCTAGAACATGGGCCCTGACCTTGGAAAGGACTTCAACTTTGATTATGGCACACACAGGTCAATTCACCATTCTGGGTCTCCATGAGCCATCTTCAGGACAGGGACAGCAGTGCTTAAAGTACGATCCCCCCACCCCTGCCCCACACACCGCCATTCCCCCCACCTCTCGCCAGCCAGGAGAATGTTAGGAGAGTGCTGTGGGTCAGCTGACATGTTCAGGACCCTTTCTCATCCGTTCTATGGTCCCAGGGGCCCGTGAAATGGGCAGGGTGAGTTATTTACTTATTTATGTTTCTATATTCACCCAAGGACAGGCTTACTGATTTTTAGAGAGAGGGGAAGGAAGGGAGAGCGAGAGGGAGAGAAACATTGATGTGAGAGAGAAACATCAATCAGTTGCCTCTTGTACATACCCTGAACTGGGACCAAACACACAACCCAAGCGTGCGCCCTGACTGGGAACTGGATCTGCAACCTCTCAGTCCACGGAATGCCATTCAATTGAGCCACACTGCCCAGGGCAGGCGGAGTGAGTTATTACTCCCATTTCAGAGGTAAAGGAAGTGAGGCCCAGGCAGGGCCACCGGTCTACCGAAGCCTTGGCCCTTCAGCCTTTGACCCTTGTGTCACGAGGCCACCGTGGTGGCCCTGCCAGGTTCTGCAGTCCACGTTGACTCTGATGTTGGAAGCAGGCTCGTGAGAGACAGTGCCACGAGACATTTCAGCAAGCCTGCACTCCGGGAAGTCGGCAGTCGGGGAGAAAGTGCAACCCACGGAGGTGTGAACTCAGCAGCAAAACTGGCTGAGCAAGACAAGGTGAAGGTCAGAAGCTCTAGGCAGACTGGGTGTGGGCCCTGGACATGCCCGGATGGTGCAGTCCCCCTCTGAGCGCAGTGGGGACAGCAGGACCTACCCTGTCTGGCTGTGCGAGGTCTACACAAGCTCATGGTCAGCAGGGGCACTCCAGGAGCGCCCTCTGAGCAGTGGTTCTTCTGCCTTCTCCTTGATTTGGAAACAGTGTCTCAGTGGACCAGGAACGGGGTCCCACCTTCAGGGGTTCCCGCCCCAGCTGCTTCCCTCACCACCTGCCCATCTCCGGCAGGGCCTGGACCACCACCTGCACTTCCTGTCCCCTCGTGCACTGTGGGGCTTTGGCTTCCTGCACTGGGCTGCAGGCTCTGCATGTTCTCTCCTCCGCTGTGTCCCCAAGGCCCACAGCGGTGTTTGCCCACAGTCAGTGTGCAGTGACGAGCTGTCTAGTGACTGATGAATGACCGGCACCTCCCTGCACGTTCTCCACCGACCCAGCATCTCTGTTTTCTTTGCACAAAACGGGCTGACCCTCCAGGACTGTGTCTGTGGGGCCCTAATGCCCCGCCCCCACCACACCCTGCCCGCTGACCGTGGCTGGATTCCAGAGCCGGAGGCCTGGGTTTGCAGTCTGGGCCTGGCTGGGTGGTATCCCCAGCCCCTCTCTCCCTGTTGTGCGAACGAGGACACTGGACCTCTGATCTCCGTTGCCTCCTCCTAGGCCGACCATCTGTTCTGTTAGAGAACGCTACTGTTCAGGTCAAAACCGGGCAATGTGTTAAACTCCATTTTCTTGCGCTCATGGGGCAGAGGTCTCTCGGCTGCAAATGTGACAGCTTCTGAGGGGCACTGTTGAGGGCCGTGTGCCCACCAGAACCAATGCCTGCTCGGGGTGTGTGCTCCCGTGCAGGGGATGCCAGGACACTCCTTTTCTTTCCGTGTTTTACCTCTGCGTGCGGGCTCCTTTGCTCTGTCTCTCTCTCGTGGCCACGATAATGGACGGTGAATGTTATTACCCTGACGTCCTGAAATTATGTTTAGTGATGCAGCAGAAAAAGAAAATTAATTTCATCCATTGACAAGCTTGTCAATTTACTCACATTGACTCTTCCATGCCTGCACCCACAGATGGCAAAGTTCAGATACTATAAAATACATCAATGTTAATATTGTCTGGAGCCATTGTGCACCTCTGGGAGCTGAGAGGTGGGGGGAATGGGGGGGTGGGGGCTATTTCCTCAAATCTGAAAAGTGTTAAAGAATATAAGATCTTGTGTGTTTATAATTATATTTCTATTAAAAATAGCAAAGACATCTTAAATAAGTCATCTTTGACTCACCCCCTACCCCATCCAATCAGTTGCCAAGTTCTGTCAATTCTTCATAATATTTCTCCATTCCATCCACTGCTACCTCTGTCCAGTCGTTACTTCATGCCTGGCCTCTTGCGACAGTTCCCCAGGAGGACTTCTTGTCCCAGCTCCTCCCCTCCCCCAGCCCACCCTTCCCTGAATTCACAGCACTGGTGCCATCCCTTCACTCCAGAGCCTGCTGTGGCCCCCCATGCCCTCCGGTTAATGTTCCATATTGACCTGCCCTTAGCTTGTCCGTCACCCTCCTCTGCATGCCTTTATGACCCTGTGGGCCCCTCCAGAGGTCCAGTTTGCACCCACATCTGAATCGGAATTGGTTGGATAAAGATTCCTGGACCCGTCTTTTGTTGATCCCGATTCTAGAGGGGCCCGGGAAATGGCATCTGCAGTGTGGACCCCAGACCTGCCGGTTGGTCCCACTCCACCAGTCCTTGTCCCTCGTCTGTCCCCTCCCCCTCCCCATGCCACGGCCCCTTAGTGCATCACCCCGTCTCCAAGCTCAAGTCCCTCCCCACCATGAGGGGTTCTCTGACCCCCTCAGCTAGAAGGAATTTCTTCTTTTTTTAAATTTTTTTTTTTATAATAATGGGATTTTTTTTTAAAGATTTTATTTATTTATTTTTAGAGAGGGAAGGGAGGAAGAGAGAGAGAGAGAAACATCAATGTGCGGTTGCTTGGGGGACATGGCCTGCAACCTAGGCATGTGCCCTGACTGGGAATCGAACCTGTGATGCTTGGTTCACAGCCCACGCTCAATCCACTGAGCTACACCAGCCAGGGCAGGAATTTCTTCTTTCCCCTCCTCCCACAGCCCTCTGCAGTCTCACGGATTAGATGTTTCATCGTTGTCAAGAGGTCCTTCAGTCCGTGAACTGGAACCTAAGTAAGTCCTTGATCTCTGCTTTCTGTCACTGCTGGTTTTCACACCTCTGGCCGAATGGCGGGGGCATTTAGAGTTGTCTCTGTTCATAGCAATGCTGTGCACCCCCCCACCCCCCACCCCCGTACATAGGAGGACTCTCAAGACATCTCCATTGTCCTCATTCGTTTAGCTAAAGAGGGGCACCTGCTATGTATTTACTGGCTGTGCTGCCCTGCCATGGAGTGAGGACATTGCAAAGCCACCGTCTGTTGGGTGACAGGGACGAAATAGAGGCATTTGATGGATGACTCTGCTTGGGCAAGACTGATTTGGTGAGTCAGGGTGTCAACCTCGTCCCCTCACGTCCTCAGGCTGACCTTGAGTTTTCAGCAGTGAACTTGAACTCTTCCATGGAATTATCTGAGGCGTGGTCCTTGCTCAGGACCTTCTGTGCAGCCACCCAAACCTTCATGTGAGAGAGGCAGCTCCCCAGGGGCAGACAAGTGTCAGGGCTGGCCAGAGCAAGGCCCTTTGGGCTTCTGTCTTATAACGGGGTGTAGGGGGGATTACAGGCAGCCTCTGCCCGGGACTGGAGGCCCAGGGGAGCCCCAGAACCCTTGCTGTCAATTAAACATCTGCCCTTTTGCTCCCTCTGGCCCCGAGCTCGGAGTCTGGTGGGCTCTACCTCCCACGCACACTCACAGAGGAGGATACAACACCCTCCAACTGTGGGGCTTCTGCTAATTTGGATCAAAATGGCAACTGGAAAAAGTCTCCAAGTATGGTCCTGCAAGTCTGAGTAGATTCCAGCAAAATTTGACACCTGGTTTGCTAATAGTGATGCAAATGTTGTAAGACAAGAAGGCGGCTCTGAGTACCCTTCGTGCATGGATAAAAAGGACCTTCGCAGAAGCCCAGGCGGCACCGAAGACAGACGCTTGCTTGCAGGTAGCTCGGAGGGGCCCTGAGGAGCCGTGTCTCTGTCCACGGTGCTGACCAGCCACCGCCTCAGGTTCCAAGACTTCTCTCTTGGTGCTGGTGGCTCCTGACCCGACTTTCCCCCGCACGTCCGGGCCGATGGAGAGGCAGCGAGGACAGTGTGAGGACAGGTGAGCACCGGGCGGAGGGGGTTGGAGGGGCCTGGCCACAGAGGACGTGAGGCAGACTAAATGGCCCTTTCACATAATGGCGGTTGCCAAGAAAGTTCTTTCCTCCCTCTAGGAATTAAGGTGCCCGGGTTGGCCTGGATCGCCCACAGGCTGCACAGAGCTGATGAGGGCGTTCATCTTGACCCCCAGCCTGATGTTGGGTCCCCAGGGTCCAGGCACACTGGTTCGTCCTTCAAAAACCAGCCTGAAACTGTGCAGAAGGCTCTCCCTGCGTCTGGGCTGAGCTGATCATGCTGCCCTGTGCTCCTGCAAATTTCACCTAAATGCTCTGTCCCTTTATAGTGTGACAATGTGCCTGGGAGGGGCTGGATGTTATTTATCGCTGTGCCCCAAGCGTGAGCGCTGGGCCCTGAGCCGACCACAGGCCTCAAAGAGGTGTGTCCAGGGGACAAACCCCTCCCCAATGCTGTCCACTGGCCCTGGCCCGGGTCATCTTCTGCCTACCTGCCCTGCCGCCGGCCTTACAGAGAATAGCCTGTGGGAACCCTCCGCTGCCACCACGCCCTGCTTTATCCGTCCTGTTTCCCGACCCTGCCGCACGCGGGGCCTCGCAGGTCCCTGTTCCTGCGAGTGGAGGTGAAGCTGCCTGGCCTGGCCACACGGGGGGCCTGAGGGACACGGCGTGGGGGGTGGGTTTCCCAGGGCTCCGTGCTCTGCCTGGTGGTACGGTAACTCCAACTCTCCCAGGTGCCCATTCAGCAGGGGTTTCTCTTGTTCCTTCCTTTGTTTTGCACCACGCTGTAGACAGCCAGTGCTGTCTGAACCCTCGAAGAAGCCAGTTTCTTTCTGCTGGCTGCAAAGGACTCACTGCTCACTCCTGGTCCCTGCCATGTTCTTGCCTCTCAAGGCTTCCACACCCAGCCTCCCCCCTCCCAGAACCCCCTTCTGAATCCTCACGGCACCTTTACTGTGTGCCAGGGACTCACGCCAGCCCTCCCTGCCCAGGAGACACCCTGTCCCCCCTGCATAGGGGAAGAGCCAAGTGCTCGCAGGTGAGTGACGCACTCCACGTGAGGTCAGGAACTGCTGTGGAGCAGACTCAAACCTGGAGTGAGCTGGCTCCTCTGACAGTCGGCCTTTGGCTTGAATCCTCTCACCACCAATGTCTGGGGATCAACTGGTTGATCTGTGGGGAGCAACAGATCTGTGGGGGGAAGCCCACCCTGTGATTCCTTTCCTCGGAGGTTCCCAGGATGCTCTTCCTCCTCCTTTCAAAATGTGGTGCCGCCGTATTCCCACCTGAGGTCATTAGCCTCAGAGTAGGTTAAAATCAAAGTGTGTCCATTCGTCTGATTGCCCAGACACCGTCAAACCCTCATTACCATCGGCCTGGTTATTTTGAAATCCAGCATATTATCCTGTTGAACAATTAGGCTGATGAGAAGCAGTTGCTGCACCTGCCCGGGGACCGAAGGTAAACCTGGCTCTAGGCAGGTGGAGGGGAGGGGACCACAGGGCCGCTTCGGGAGGCAGCAAGATGTCCTCACTCATAGGCCCGGGACGGGGGTCCAGCAGGTGCCCACCCACCTGCTTCTGATTATTTTCCATCCTCTACTTGCAGAGTCACTAACAAGTGTTTCCCCTTAATGAGCAGGGTGGATGGGACTCAGCGGTCGGAGGGGACGTCGTGGCAGAGCTACGTCCTAATCGTCACCACTCAGCTTTCTGGGCGTAGGTGAGATGCTTGCCAGGACGTGGTAAACAGCGGCCTGGGAAGGCTCTGAGAAGAGCTGCAAACCTGAGCACACGAGGCTGTGTCGGTTCGAGCTGGCAGGTGCTGTCCCGCCCTGTGCACAGCAGACCCCTCCTGCCGGCACTTGCTCCTCCAGGGCTGGAAGGGACCCAGGGTGGTCCTGTGGGTGGGGGAGGGCCTTGCCCACATGGCAGTCTGGAATGCATCCCACAACTGGAAACTTTGCAGTGGGAGAGGACTTGCAACCCCCTTGATTTATGAATGAGGGGGTTCTTTGGGGGGAGGTGGGGGGACCATTAGAGTGCTGTTCCAAGCCTTCCAACTCTGGGGAGTTGGAGAGAGAGAGGGATTAGCAATGACGGGGACGGCTGCCGTTTCCTGAGCCTCTGACCTTGTTCCGAGTGCGGCTGTGGGTTTGAGCCACGTGCTGCTCCTTGGAGCCACTTACTCCTGTTCTCCCCATCTTACAGGTGAGCAAACAGAGGCACAGAGTATTGAAGCAACTTACCCAAGGTTCTGTGTGACTGTTAAGTAGCAGAGTGGAGATCTGAACCCTGGCAGTCTGGCCCCACGGCGAGTGGCCTCAGTTATCACACACCACTTCCACACCTACCCAGCCTCGCCTAAGCACCAAGCAGTAGCCCTCCCCCAGCCTGCAGGGTTGTCCCCTGGGTCACGTGTGACGCAGCAGCAGAAGGAGGCAACTGCCTGGCCCTCTGCTCGGCAGCCCCAGGTCTGGTGGGAGGACAACACTGTGCGGGAAAACTGTGCAGAGGACCTGGGGGTTCTGGACACCCCGTCTGGCTGCACCTGGTGCCTGGGGGTGCCGAAGTTTTCGGAAGGCTGGTGCTGATTCTGACCTAAATCTTGCAGGGGGTTTAGTTGTTGGTTGGAGGCGAGGCTCACATCAAAACAGCAGTCTGTAGGGGTGAGAATGTGGGACCCCTGACTTCCTGCCCCATGCTCTACCACCCACGAAGCATCTCCTTCCCCTTCTGCAGGCCAGAGCCCCCTTCTGAGCCAGCCTGTGACCTGGCCCGGCCAGGACTGCGAGGGGAAGAGATGAGTCTCCCCAGGATGACTCAGAGAAGCCGGGGGAGAGTGCGGTGCTGGCGAGTGTGTGGGGGTGTGGTGGGGCCAGGCAGGGACCCCCAAGTCCAGATGCATGTGGGCCAGGATGGGGGCTGGGGCCCTAACAAGACATTACATCCCTCGGAGCAGGGTCCTCTCCCTTTCCTGTTTCTTGGAGAGAGGTCACACCATTCAGCTTCGCCCAGGGCTGCCACAGGGAGCCTGCCCCCATCCCCAGGTCCCACTACTACTGCTCTTCTGTGTGTGACAACAGAGGGTGACCCTTTGAGGGCTGCTTCTTAGAGGACGTGGAAAAAGTCCTGCAAAGACCTGACCCTCCCACGTACGGGCATGTGTTCTCAGCAGGAACCTGTTAGGAGCGGCTCTAACCAGAGGAGGACTCGAAGGATGGACCTTAGGTTTCCTGGGCGAGGGGTGTGGTGCTGGGCACGGAAGCCAACAGGGCAGGCTCTCTCCGAGGCCAATTCCTGCAGCCGGCAGCTGCCAGGCCTCTGCTCCGCTCACCAGGGCTCCACTACAGGGAGGCTCTGAGCCGTGTCCCCAAGGCCCTTGGCTAACCCCTTCCCCAGGAAACCACAGACCAAGTTGCCAGGTTCCCACCACCTCAGGTCACTGGGCCACGACCTTCTGATCTGAGTGGATTCCTGCTCCATTCTGACTGCCCCTCACACCCCCACCCCTGAGCTGCAAGACCCTGGGCGACCCTTTGATTTTGACCTCTGTTTCTCATCTGTGAAATGGGGACCGGTGACCTTACCTGTCACAAAGCACTGCTAACTGGGGCATGTAAACATCAGACGCTTGTTCTCTCGCCGTTCTGCAGGTGGGACGTCTGAGGTCAAGGTGTGAGCAGGCCCGTCCCCCATTGCTGGTGGTCCCAGGCTTGTGGGACCCCTCGTGGGACTCCTAACCTAACTAATTGTGTCTGCAGAGACCCCATTTCCAAATGAGGCCACGGTCCCAGGTGCTGGGGGCGAGGACGTCCACGTCTTCCTCCTCGGGGCTTTGTGCCTGCGCGCGAGCATTGGCAGCTCCTGCTAGACGCTGAGAGTTCTAGTCAGGGGAAGTGGGAAGAAAGCCCGGAAGGGTAAGAACAGGCCGCACCACCGGTAGAAGCCAGAAGGGAGGCAGGTGGGCGGATGGGCTGTGATCTGTCCCTGTGGATCGGAGAGGGTGATGCTGGGTCCCTCCTGCTTCTTGGTCTTGTTTTGACATCAGGGGGCGTCCCGGAGGGCAGTGTCCAAGATGGATGTCCCCCTTGCCACCGGGCCAGGCCCTGCCGAGGCCCGTGAGCTGTGCAGGAGGTGGAGCGTGACCCGGTGGGTCCCCTTGTCCCAGGGGGAGCCGAGGTCCACACCTGCCCCTCCCCCACGCTGCTGGAATACTGTATGTCAGAGCAAGGACTGGGTCCCGCTTACCTGCTTAGAAATAGTCTGGGGGCTCCACCTGGGGGGTCTCCACCACCTCCCTCTGAAAACAAAAAGTTACTGCAAGTTGGTAAATGAAAAAAAAAGATTTTTATTTCAAAATAATCTTCACTACCCAGGGATTGTAAGAATTGCCATTTCAGCTATGCCCAAGCCTTGTCTTAAAAGGGGGTGTAGGGGCTTTCTCCTCCGAGGGGAGTGGCCGCCACTGGCTGCGTCTTCTCTTCCTCCCACTCCCCCGCCCCTCCCCTTTTCTCTGGGACAAAGCGCAAGACGCAGCAGTGAACACACAGGCCTGGGGGGCCCTGGGCACACATGGCAGCTCTCAGCTCTCAGGGCCCAAACCTGCTAAGTTAGAGTGGTAGGAGGAGGGAAGCTGGCTGAGGTAGGGAGGGTGGGGGGTGTCCAGAGCCAAGGGAGAGCATGGCCAAGACCCTGTGGCGAGGCTGAGCTTGGCAGGCTGGTGTCTGGGTGTCCGGCTGGGGAGGTACAGTGGAGAGGTGGGCAGGGGCTGCTCCCCGCCTGGCCCAGTTTATCCTCTGGCTCTGGTTAGGGCACAGGCGCCCTGCAGGGGTCCAGGAGGGCCTGTGAGGAGCGAGAGGGCTTATGTGTCTTCAGCAGAGCAGTCATCTTCCCGGCAGTCCAGGCAGCTTTGCTGTCCTGTCCTCCTTGCAGACGAGGAAACGGAGACCAGGCACCAGGGAACTGGGCGAAGCGGAGCAGAGAGAACTCGAAGGAAGGTAAACTGGTAACGGTCCCATAGGCCATCGTCTTGTGGAGCGTTTTTCTTTCTTTGCTCTGATTTCTATTCTTGTGGCAGTGTGAGCATTTTAGAATCAAATTGTTGTCCCGGGCCGTGGTGGAAACCAGCTGTCCCAGATTCCCACTCTCAAGCCCTGCGCCCCAGAGGCAGCCGCTCCCACGACTTCGGGTCCCGCTGGTGGTCAGCTCTCTAGCTCTAAACATGTTGTACCTCCATACAGAATAAAGAGACATGTGTCACACATATGTCTATAGTACACGTCTTATTACAAGTCTTCCTATATATATATGTGTTTTCTTTTGGGGGGGCATACAGAACCATTGGGTCCATCTATCCACCCATCTACCTGCTTACCCATGTTTCCATCCGTCATCTGATTGGCTCTGCTTCTCCGGAGAACCCGACTGACACAGCAGGATGTGGCTTGGTGCCACCTGCTTCATCACCTGGGGCTTTAGTTTCTTCATGGGTGAAACGTCTGTGCTAGAAGGCATCTCACAGAATTGTTTTAAGAATTCAATCCGATTGTGCCCATTAAATGCTCCACACAATGCCGGGCCCACAGAAAGTACAAAATAAAATAAAAATGTATTAATAGGTGTTGCCACATTTCCTCCCACCGAAGGCATCGCTTGCTGGCCAGCTGGGCTGTTTCTCCTGGGTACCACTGGGAAGAAGCACTGCCATCTCCTCGTGAGAATGCATGTGTGGTGTGATGTCCGGGAACTCCAAAGGTGCCAGGAGAGCTGGGGACTGAGAAAGCACTGATGCCACTCCCGCCCTTCCTGCTGCTGCTGCGCCACCACCCCACACTCCGTGGAGTCGTCTGTGAAACAGGGTCCACTTGTGTTTGGCTGACATGGAATGTGGTGGTTCGTGCGGGCGGTTTACAGGTGTGAGTCCTCAGTTCTCACTGCGTGTGTGACCATGGTCCTCCGTACAAAGAGCAAGAGGAAGTGGCTTCTTCTTGGTGGGACTCATAGAAGCCCATTCTCCAGATGGGGAAACAGGAGATGGGGGGTGAGAAGGGGCCAGGGAGGAAAGTGAGGGAAGAGTGACACAGCCAGAGGGAAGGGCAAGGGGGGCTGCCCAGAGGCAGGGGGTGGGTAGCTCTGAGTGTTCTAGCAACTGACAGGAAGCTGTGGAAGCCTGCATGGTCAGCGAGGGGGAGGGAGGCCCAGGGTGGGGCCCCATCACACAGGCGCCTCCAAGTCACCACAAAGATTTGTGTGTGGACAGTGCAGAACCCCTGAGAATGGGAAAACACATCTGGTAATTGAAAAGATGAAAAAAATAATAATAAAGTGCTCATTCGCAGGCAGCTGTGATGAAGATAATGGATGGTGGCCAGGCAGACCATATGCACTTGGCTAACAGAATTAATCATGTTCCGTGCGGCACCAAACAAGAGCGACAAGCACAATAAAACATTTAAAGACGAGAGTGGATTTTAATTTTAGGAGGAGTCTAAAACAATATGATAATGATGATAGCCA
The DNA here is from genome assembly GCA_004024845.1 of Tonatia bakeri. NCBI lineage: Eukaryota > Metazoa > Chordata > Mammalia > Chiroptera > Phyllostomidae > Tonatia > Tonatia bakeri. The sequence continues at coordinate 44,393 of PVIA01008259.1, forward strand.
AGTTGGCCCTGTGAGTGTAAAATCTAAATAGGACACAAATTAAAGTCATAAATAATATTTAATTTGCTATACCAATGCATTCTCAAAAGTCATACTGATGAAAAAAGTTATTAGAATGAATCCAGCGAAGAGCCTCGTATGTCTGGAATATTTAGTGGACTGGAGAAATGCTAGCAGAAAAAAGAAACCCATAACACGATGTATGAGCTGGAAATTGGAATGAGAACATTATGCTCTTCCACTTACCTTTGCCGAGCAAACCGCGGACTGTGTTTCCAGGGCCATTTAGCTAGATTGGAACAAATAAGAGAAGACTGATTTTTAAGAACTTGTGATTAACGGCAGGCAATTCCTTTAAAGCAGTTTGTAAATACTCTCCCCCGAAGATATTCTGTGCTCTCGTCTGTTACGGAGCCTCGGGCGACAGGGCTTGAGGGACCTTGCGTTGCTGTCACCAACGGTTTCGGCTGCGCATCGCACCTTGATGAACTTGGACTTTGATTCAGGGAGTGTACCTGTGCATCGTCTGAGCGGAGCTGAGGGAGGCCGCGAGAGGTGCCAGAAGAGAGAGACTAGTTGTGAAAGAGGAGATGTTGATTGTCAGAAGTGTGCAGTTCGGCTGGGGGGACGGTGAAGCGGCCTCGGCGGGTGGAGAGTGGCTCCATGCAGACAGTGGGGCGGCACCAGAAAGGAAAGGACGCGGTAATTACGGGTGTGGTTGAAAAAACACAGCCACACTGACAATGTCCCTGCTGGGGAGGGTGTGTCACTCTGGATTAAGGTGCTGACCCCAGGAGGTGACCCCAATCGTGACTTCATAACCAGAAACAGACACGGGGGTTTTCCTAACGACGTTGTATGCTCGGGTTCTCTGGACGGAGCGATGGTGTCTGTGAATCCTGCTGGGAGGAGACAGCCCCGAAGGGTGTCCCTGAATGGGCTCTCCCCACTGGAAACCTGAAGGGTTCCCAGTGCTTTGTGTGGCCCTAGAAGATGCTGCTGGAGGCCTGATGATGGCCGGCAGCCCATTGGTCCAGAGTTACAACCAGTGATGGACGGTTGCCTCTCCGAGGAGACGCCTTAGGACACATGAGCACAGGGCCGCTGTGCACCAGGGTGGTCACCACCATCTTCCCAGGGGCCGCTGAGCTTCAGCAGACTCTCCTGGAGAGGAGAGGGCCAGCCTTGGGTGGCCACGTACCCCCCCCCCCCCCCCCGCCACTTCATTATTCCCTTGAAAATGGGTGCTGGCCTGGCTCTCTCCACCGACACCATGCACGAGTCCACCTCCATCCCTCCCCCTGTGGACCCTCGCGAAGCCAGAGCCCTGGGTCCACTGCCCGGCACATCCGTGCACGCCTCTCCCGCAGCCTGCCGGCGCCTGCTGCCATCACTTCTCACCTGCCTCATGGACGTTGCCTTCTCGCCACCTGACTCCTGCCTCCACTCCTCTCATTCGTCTTCCGCCAGCAGCCCAGTGATCTTTCTAAATTGCAAATCAGAGCCCACGAGTGTCCTCCTTAAAACCCTTTTAATAGCTCCTGAGGGCAGTGTTGTTCAACCTTTTCAGAAGAGAAACCCCGTGCACCGGTTTGACAAATAACAATAATAGCTACTATTTATCAATAGCGATGATTCCTATTTATCAATCACTTCCCGTGTGCCAGGCCCTGTGCTCACACTCATCCATTTAAGCCCAGCCAAAGCCCTCGAGTGCCTCCCATGGTACCGGTGAAGAAGAGTCTTGCAGGAGGTGATGTCACACAGCAGGGCCCAGATCCAGGTCTGGCTGGCACTGCCCAGCGTGACAGGAGGCAGTGTCTCTGCCGCACACTCTCGCCAACCCCTTTCTATCCTGACACCTCTCCAGGAGCCTGGGTCCCCTCTGCCCTCATTACGATGCCTTCCTCTGGGGACCCACTGCCCTGGACGTGAAGGATGGGTTCCAGCATTCTTTCCTTGGCTTCCACCGCTGGCCTTTCATCCATCCACCCTCTTGTCCTGTTCCTTGCCTTTCTGCTTTGGGTTTCCTTCTGATTCTTGCTCCTCCTTGAGACTCAACACAGTATCACCTCTTCCAGGAAGCCCTCCCTCATACTGCAGATTGGATCTGGGGCCCCACCTGAGGATTCCTGCTACACCAAGCAGGCATGTTCCTTGTCTTTCTCTCCCCTAAACTGTGTGCCCTCAGAGGGAATAGACCATGTTCCCTCCCTCCCTCCCTCCCTCCCTTCCTTCCTTCCTTCCTCCCTTCCTTTCACAAATGCCAGTCAGACACCTGCTATGTGACAGGCCCTGTTCTAGGCACAGCCAATGCAGTAGTGATAAGAACAGATGAGACCACACGCTCATTTATTTTGAAATAAATACAATATCCCCAAGAGGTCAGACATGAAGCCCTTGCTCCTGCAGTTGGAGCATGGGTTACCTTGGAATGCACATGCGTGGCCTGGGGGTCAGGTGGTCTGACCTCTAAAATCAGCTCTGGTGCTCAACTTGCTGTGTGTCCTTGGGCAGGTGACATGACTTCTCTGAGCTGTGAAACAAGGCTAATGATTCAGACTTCACAGGGAACCAAATGGGGGATGGGCCCGGAACTTGGCTGGTGTTCCACTGATGAAATATCCTTCTCTCACTGAGCCCCCACCCTGCTTAGCCCGCCCTGTGTCAGCTTGGTTATTCACCTAGTCTCACATCTCCAGTTCGGTTTGAGGTGGCAGGTGCTCCTGCTGCATTCCTGAGCCCCAGCCCCCTGGGACGGCATCTTCTGTACCTCCCTGCCCCTCGTGGGGCTCCAAGCCACACCCCTGAGGGCGGTGGTGTGGCTGTTTACACACCTGCCGTCAATGTATTAGATCATCCGGCTCCTCTCTGCGTTTCCCAAACGGAGCTTTATTATGCTCATAAATTACTAACGGGGTAAGAACTGAAGAATCCAGTCTTAAAACAATCCATTAAACTCCCCCAGAAGCAACTAAGGTATCCTTTAACAGGTGAATGCATGAGCAAACTGTGGTTCATGGAATGCAATCCTGCAATGAAAGGAAATGACCTATCAAGCCACAGAGATGCCAGGAAGCTTTACATGCATATGCTAAGTGAAAGGAGCCAGTCTGAAAGAAAGGGCTGCATATGGTAGGATTCCAGCTATAGGACATTCTGGAAAAGGCAGGATCCTGGAGACAGTGAAAAGACCAGTGGGTGCCAGAGAGCGGGGAGCAGCAGGGCTGAGCAGATGGAGCACAGAGGATGTTTAGGGCAGTGATGTCAGTCTGTGTGACACCATGATGATGGACACATGTCATTATACAGTTGTCCAGACCCATAGAACGTGCAGCCCCACGCGTGAGCCCCCAAGTGTGCTGTGGGCTTTAGTCAATCCCGGTGCATCAGCATTGCTTCATGAGTCACAGTGAGTGCTGCTGTAAACCCGATGTGAAATGGTGATGTCGGTGGGGGGGGCACCCTGCACACGGGGGGCAGGCATCCCCGGGAACCCTCTGCCCTTTGCACTCATGTTTTCTGCAAACTTAAAAGTACTCTAGAAAAATCAAGTCTATTACTGTAATTTTTAGGAGGAAAAATAGGGATTCCCTCGGAATAATACAAAGCTCAGGGAACGAGATGCAGAGGGCCCTCCACCGGGATTTTGGGTGGGGATTGAGCTGCAGAGGTGGGATGGGGCCTGTGGAGGACGGGCCCCACCGTCTCCGTGTGTCTGTGGCCAGAGCCCTGACCTCCGGGACCAGCCCCAGCACCGGCCAGAGTCGCCGGCAGAGAGTTCGGTGCAGCGCTGTCCTGCAGAAAAATTCTGCAAGCCTCATCCACAGCCGAATGTTCTAGTAGCCATGTTAAATAAAGACAAATATATTTTAGTGATAGGTTTTATCAAAATATATTATCATTTAAACAAGTAATTAATATAAAAAATTAATGGGATAGTTTAGCTTTTTTCTTTCTTTTTGTACTAAAGTCTTCAAAATCTGGTGAACATTTCACACTCACATCTGGATTCAGAATGACTGTATTTGAACTGTGTAGCAGCCTCCAGTGGCCTGGGGGAACCGGAATGAACAGCGTAGCTTAGAGGTCACAGAACAATCTGGGGGGCAAGGTCCAATTTCTGGGGGGTAAGACTGCCTTCTTTCTTTCTCCCCGTGGTGAGGGAAGTCCATTGAAAGTTAGTTTTTAGGAGTGCTCCCTTCTCACATCCTCCTTGGGGGCAAGTGCTGTGCCCAAGGCCCTGTCCGGATGAGGTGGAGGCAGGTCTGTCTGGAGAGGCAGCTTCCTGGTCGTCCTGCCGCAGTGGGTGGGGTCCCCCATCTTCACTGTGTGTTGCTGATTTGAGAGACAAGGCAATGTCAGGGGAAATGGGGCTCCTGGGGCGGCGGCCCATCTCTGCACCACAGAAATCTCCCAGGAGAAAAATTCCCCTGGCAACACCCCCGAATGAAATGGGACTCCTTCTAAGACAAGCATGAGAGCCCCGGTGGCCCTGAAGATCCCTCCATTCCTGTGCCCACAGCAGGCATCACTAATCAATCTCAGCTCTCTCTGACGCAGCGTCTCCATGATTCTCTGCACTCCACACCCTCTGGCAGACAATCCTGATGGATGGACCGGTGGCACCCCTGCCCCCAGGTGAACCCAGTTGGCTGTTCTGCTCCACAGGATGGCCCGTCGGATCTTTCCAGCCCGACTTCTCATAGCTGCCGTCTGCCCCTGGGCTTCAAACTCCAGCACCATCAAACGATTCTTCATTTTCTCCCACAGTGAGCGGGGCCACAGAGGGCTGGGCAGGATGTTCGCTGTGCCAGGGTTCTCCGCCGAGGGGCGAGCGGAGCATGACCCCCAGCCCAAGGCCACGCTCCAAGGCGTCTGCACACCGAGACGGCGGCCTTGCATGTCCTGGGAGTGCTCTGCGGACATCCAGCCGCCAGGATTCTGCCTGTGCGCTTCCTTCTGCTGGGGAGCCCTTTTCCTACCCTTTTGCCCCTCTTCTTTGAAGCCCTGCTCCAATCCCTTCCCCCTCCTAGTCTAGGGGGGAGCACCCTGTGTCTCTCACCGGGGCTCAGCTCATTCATTCTTAGGCAAAAACCCAGTGGACTCAGTTCTGTCCCCATGCAACCATGAACTTGAGTCTGAAGGCTGAGTCTGATTTTTCTCTGCATCCCCAGCGCCCAGCCTGGGGCTGGCCAAGTGCACCAACTCGAGTTGAGGGGGCATATTCGATGGAGCTGTCAGACTGACCAGGCCCCAGCAGCTAACACTAACAGCCACCAGCTATCGACACTCACCCAGAGCCACGTGCTGCTCAAGAGATGTCATGTGTACTCTCGCCCTCTCTATGGGACAGGAGGTCTGGGGTGTTCTCACCTTCCGAGACCTAAGCCAAACCCCTGAGGGAAGTGGGGGAGCCCACTGGGTGGGCCCATGGGCCCTGGAAACAGCCAATCTGGTTTGAATCTCAGCCCTGCTACTCACCCGTTGAGGGCCTTGGGTGAGTTGCCTAACCTCTCTGGGCCTCAGTTTCTTTGCTATAAAATGGGTACAATGCTAGAACCTGTTGCTATAATCGTTATAGGAATTGAACAAGATACACATGAACTTCTCAGGCAGAGAGGATGCAGCCTGGGCTCCGGGGACCACGCCATTGGACAGAAGCTCACCCTCTCTGAGCCTCTGCTTCCTCATCCACTTGGAGTCCACTTCACCATTTCCAACCCATAGAAGGGCCTGCAATGTGACAGTCCTTTGCTATGTCCCTAAGAAGCTTGGAGCCAAGCCCAGAGGTGCCTCACCTGGGATCTATGGACCCTGAGATTTCCACGGTGCATTCAGGGGGTCCACCAACCCCGCAGACCTGTGAAGAAGTATGATTTGGGGCAGGAGATCTGGAGCTTTTATTGGATCTGCAGGAAGACCCACATCTAGAAAGCCAGAGAGGCCCCGAGGCCAAGAGGGGACCGGAGGGGAGTCCGGGCAGCCTTGGCGTTACGGGGGAGCCTGTCCCATGGGCCTGCCGGCCTCAGGGCTGGGCCTCTCAGCCCTGTCACTGGCTCAGACTCTGGGCAGCTGGCTGATGGGGCCCTACTGAGGCCACGGTCCAGCATTGGGGCCCCGGGGGACCCCAGGCGGAGGGCGGGGAGGCAGGCATGGGGCCTTGTGTAGGGCGAGCACATGTTTCCATGGTTCCACACCATGGGCCCACCTTACCACAGTCACAGAGAGAGCTCGGGGCGGGGGTGGGGCAAAAACACATCCCTAAATAAATAATAAATATAGGCAGAAAAAATAATATTGAAAGCACTTGCCTCGTACAGGACTTTTGACAGGCCTGCTCTGCCTGCTCCGGGCTCACTCTGTCTCTCCCAGTTACAGCCTCTGCCTTCCACGCGTTGCCATAGAAGCCCTAGCCGACTCACAGACAGCCCCCTGTGTAGGGAAGTTCTCAGCACCCAGCCCTCAGCTCTCCACTGGACACCTGGTCCCTCCTGGGGGAAATGCAGGGCGTAGGGCTGGGCCGGCTAGAGCACGCGGGCTTCCGCATCAGCCCAGCCAGGTTCGGATCCTGGCCTGCTCCCCTGTGAGCTTGGGCGAGCTTTTGAGTTCACCAAGCCTCGGTTTCCTCGTCTGCACAGTGGGAATGGTGTTAGAGCTGACCTGGGGCAGCGTGGAGAAATCCGGTAGCACGGGGTGCACGGACGGCTTGGTCCCTGCAAGGGCTCAGTCAGAGCCCCTCACAGTTACTGTCCCCAGGACTGGGCCCGAGAAGGACGGGGTGGGGGCCTTCCCTCTGCACAGAGGGCGCAGTGCAGGGGCGGGTCTGCCTGAGGCCAGTTCTACCGGGTGGAGAGATGCAGGGTGGGGGGTGGGGTGTTGAGTTCTTAGCCCGAGTCACTGCCCCTCCGTAGGACTCCATGTGCTCATCTGCTCAGTGGGCAGCTCGCTGCCTTTCAGGATTTCTCAGGGGGACTCCTGGCACCCAGAGAGCTGTTGGTCTGGGATCAGACGGCTGGGCTTGCAGGCGGAGGACTCCTGCTTCAGCCCTGGGGACAGGTGGCTGGGAGAAGAGAATAGCCACGCCCACCCGCCTCCCCACCCAGTGAGGGTCCCTTCACGCTCCTCCTGCCTGCTTCCTCCTGCCTCGTGGCCCCAGCCCAGCAGCCCTCCAGCTCCATGCCCCTCTGCAGGCCTCACACAGCTGCCGATGCCACGGTCAGGACCCACCTGCTCAGGAAGCCTGGGCCAGCCGGGGTTCAAGCAGGAGGCGGAACCCCACCAGTCATCCCGATGGGGCGGGCTCAGTGTGAAGAAGTTTCCACCGCACCACCCATTATCATGGCGTGATCAGCCAACCAGAAGACAAGCACAGGCGAGGACTCGGGGACCCGGGACCCTGCGCACGGCTGGTGGGAATGTGAAATGGTGCCGTGCTGTGCAGAAGCATGCCAAGGTTCCTCAGAAACTTAAACATACAATTGTCATGTGATCTGCCAATTTCAGTTCTGGGTGTACACCCTAAAGAAAGCAGGGACTCGGGCGGATAGGTGCCCACCCCTGTTCCTAAGAGCACCATTCACAAACAGGCACAAGGGGGAAACGACCCAAGTGCCCGCTGATGGGTGAATGAGCACGCGGAATGGGGTCTGTTCACGCAGCGGAATGTTGCTCGGCCTTAAAGAGGAAGGGGATGTGCACACGTGCTAAGACCTGGCTGAGCCCCGAGGACTTCAGGCTCCGTGGAACTAGCAGCCATAAGAGGACAAATTCTGCATGGTTCCACCTATGTTAGGTCCCTACGGTGGCCGAACTTGTGGAGACTGGAAGTAGAATGGGGGTCACCGGGGTGGGGGGCTCATGTTTCCCGGGGACAGAGTTTCGGTTTTGCAGAATGAAAAGGTCCTGGAGCTGGAGGGTGGTGACGGCTGCACAACAGTGTGACTGGACCTAATGCCACAGAACTCCACACTTAAATGTGGCTAAGTGGGTAAGTTGTATGTTATGTGTATTTCAGCACCACTACAAATAAAGAGCTGTTTGCCAGCCATGAGGGTGTTTTTCAGGTCCTTGGACAGAGCACACTGAGGTTCCTTGGGCTCAGGGAGCAGCCCTACCCCGGGACTGGGGAGCGGAGTGGGGGGCTGGGAGCACTAGCACCCAGAAGGCAGAAGAGCAGGTGCTGTGGGCTGCCGGCACCTTTGAGGTGAGCAGGTGGCCCACCACCCCGGTTTGCCCAGATCAGAGGGGGTCCCGGGAAGAGGGACTTCCTGTGCTGAACCTTGGTGTCCTCAGCCTGGGGCACAGGGGAGCTGGTTTGACAAGCGTCACGAAGCACAAACTGGGTTCACCTGCTGCCAAAGGAAGCAGCTGCTGCTGAGGAGGGGACAGGGAGGGGGCAGACTGGGGGTGACATTCAGAGGACCAGGAAGCAGACAGGAAACGCAGGCACCTTCCTCCTCGAGCTGGGCAGCGAGCAGCAGGCAGAGCTGACCAGTGGTTCACAGGGTTCCAGCCTTCCTTTGGTTACGGAGCAGAGGGCAAGATAGGGCTGGGCTGCGAGACGGTACCTGGATGTCTGTCAACCCTCCACAGTGACTCCATCCCCACTGACTCCCAAGGTCACAGTTGCCCAGCTTAGCTCCTAACCCATTGCTAACAATTTAACACATCATGTTTGGGGGTGCTGGCCCCTGTCCCACCCCAGTTGGACTCTACCTTCCCTGAGCATGGGCTGGGATTAGGCCTCATTTGTTGTTCTAGCCCGATAATAAAAATAGAAATTACCCATCACGCTTGGCGCCACGCTGAGGTTTGTGTTCTGTGTCGTCGAATTCTGGCTACAACCTGTCCCCGAGTTGCAGTGGAGGACCTTGGGCTCTGAGACAGGAAGTGACTGCTCGAGGCCACAGAGCTCCGCGGGTGGTCGAGTGTGAAAGGAAGTTGGGGTGCATCCCTCTGGTCCCTCACATCCAGCGGTGGGCACTTAGGAGCGGCTGTTTCACACCTTGGTTCCCTGCCCCACAGAGAGGACCGAGGTCCACCCTGCTCCCTGCCCCTCCGGGGAGGCTGAGGGCTCCAGGAACTTCCCTCGGGAGTCGGTGGGCGGCTGGAGACGGCGTCGCTGACTCGGTTTCATTTCTCGGATGTTGGGCGCCGATGTGTTCTCACCCTCACTACCCTGCCGCGGGCCTGTGGTGAGAATTAATCTCGGAGAAGGTGAGAGAACGCAAGACAAGCTGCTCCGAGTGGCACATAAAAATAAAATCTGGGGATGAATGATGTGGCAGATACATCATTTCTATCTGACTTGCAGAAGGCTCTTTCTTTCTGTGTGAGTACAATGCAGGAGATATACGAGCTTGTTCCTGGACAGGGTGCTGGGCTCCCCAGGGGCTGGCGTGCAACTGGGGCACAGAATGAGAGCGCGCATGTGGGGGGGGGGAGAGAGAGAGAGAGAGAAGGTAGCAAGGAGGGAGAGGCGGCCTTGGGTATAAAAATGACAGATGCTCTGGTGTAAAAGGTGACAATTTGCCCACACAGTGAAACGGTTCTGTCAAGACTTCAGGGTGTGCGGGGACTTGAATTCAGAAAGGGGGCGTGTGGCAACGCAGGCTGCCCGGAGCTCCTTCGGTCCCGCGGAGCCCCAGAAGTGATGTTTTGTAATTTTGCCTTATGATCTGTGAGGGTTTATCACGGCGCTAATCGGCCTGATGATGACGGGAGCTCAGTCACCGGCACTCAGACGCCAGGCTTTAGGTATCACAGGCGCGCGGTGGCGGGCTGTGCGCTGCGAGGGCCTGGGCGTGGGGGCCCCTCCGCAGCTTCTGGGAAATGAGCTCGGCTCCCCCCGGGCCCCTGCAGCTGCTGCCGGCTTCGGAAACAGCCCCCACGGCCCCTTCCCGCCCCCCTCCACCTCCCGGGCCCAGCCTGAGGAAGGGGCTGCTTCCCGGGGCCAGCCGCCTGCCGCACAGGGGGCCCTGGGTCCTCGCAGATCCAGACGGCTGCTCCCGGTGGGTCGGTCGGTGGTGCCCGTTCTCCTTCTTCGGAGTTGCCCGTTCTCAACGGGAAAATTTAAAGCCCGTGTTTATTATGATAATGCCCCTGTTCCCATGGACACCAGCGAACGGCACAACCAAGATTAATGGAGGGCCATCGAGACCGGTCCTAAAAGATGGTCCCTCTTGTGGATGACGGTCTGTCACGCGGCATCCATTAGCGCCGGAGCGCAGGGTCCTCGTCACGTTGGTATCGTTGGGACCGCGCGCCACTGCAAGATGGCATTTCCACCACACATCAACAGATCATTTCTCCACTGCTCAAGGCGTCGTAAATTGGACTTATAGCTCAGCTGCTGGCATAAATAAGTCCCTTTGATAGTTAGTGGAAGACGTTATGACACTCCAGGGTACAGGAGGGGACATTGGCACTGTCATTTTTTTCTCCAGCCCTGGCACCCTGGTGCCTGTGATCTTTCTGGAGATTCAGGGCACGCGCTCTTCATTACGGCTTGGGCACCAGGGACTTGTTTTTTTTGCAAGATTAATGAGTGCCACGGAAATTCTCCAGCGCATCTCGATAATTAAGTCTTTGTTTATCAAAAAACAAGTTATATTAGGAGCAGAAAATTCGCAGTAATTATTCATAATTCTAACAATTCAAGTATAGCTACCTCATTTGCCTGGGTAATTCTGCTTTTTAATTTCTTGCATACATTTGCATATTAATTTTGCCCGTCGGCTGCAGCAGGCTTGACAGTTTGCTGCTATGTGATGGTTTTCACAGGGGTGCGACTCAGTTGGGTGGCATTTCGACTGGGTGCAATGATAAATTATGAATTTTCTAATTTGCTGCATAATGAAGTAACCCCTTCCAACCCAATTAAAAAGAATCACCAGGATCAGCTTTTTATTTTTTATTTTTTGGTAAATATATATTTTCCAGGTATTTTGTTTCCTTTTCTCAGCTATACACAGAAAAGGCATATGTATTTTTTTTCCCCTTAAAAGAAAAAAAACCTCACCAATGACAGCATTTGCAGCCTTTCCAAAGGATGGTGACTTTCCGTGCATCGAAGGGGACTCGGGACGTCCCCAGGTGGCACACAGGCTTTTGGTTGGCCACCCCTCGGCCTGCCTGGCCAGCGGAGGCACCCGGTCCCCCACTCCCCTCCCACGACAAGTTTGTGCTCCTTCTGGGTGGCAGTGATGTGTGGGTGGCCGGGGGTGGTGGCAGATAGCACGTGTTGGAAGGGAGAAAGCGATGAGGTCTATCCTAGCCTTTCGAGTTTCTCCTACCCACGGATTAAGTACCAAAGCTCTTCAAGCTTCTTCCTTCCTAAAAACAATGAGCACCACAGAACAGGAACAAAAGCAAGTAAACAACCGTGCGGAAACCTGCCCGGGAGACAGGCTCTCGCTGACAGAGCCGCAGGAGCTGACGGGAGGCTGGGGAGGAGGCTGAAGCATGCAGAAGTGTGTGGGGCTGGTGTCAGAGGTCAAGTTGGAGCTACGGATGTGCTGGTTTTGGAAGAGATGGTCGCCCTGGTGAGGGCTGTGGCATCCCATTTCCCACACCAGGATCCAGGCAGCAGGCCGTGTGCCTTCCTGCCTTTCCAGATGGTTCTGCCGTAACACACATAACATCTTCTAATGGTGCAAAAAAAAAAAATTACAGGAGAGCTTTGTACTGTCTTGTCATCGGGATGTAAAACAACTCCTGAAAGCGGCGGGGTTTGCACACGGCTTAGCTGTGACCGGAGTGCCCCTCCGCATGGGGCCGTACAGCCAGAGCACAGGAAGGGAGACCCGGGCTTTTCTGCTGGCAGGAACATCTCTGCTCCCCACTGAGACACAGGAAGCGTGGGTCACCTGAGTTCGAGCCCAGCACCTGCTGAGGAGTCCTACCCCTGCTGCCAAGCATGCTAGCACGTCTCAGATGCAAGCCCGATCCTTGGGCAGCGAGGATGACCCCCCATTGGAGGGTGCAATTCAGTTCCATCACGTCTGATTTTGTAAACGCCTTATGCCAGGTGCAGACTCAGGAGGCCTCTGGATTAGCAGGAACCACAAGGACCAGCTGGTCCAGTGTCTGTTGGATTCCTCTGTATAATACTCCCATGAAAGAATGTCCAGATTTCCCTTGCATGCCTCCAGGGATGGGGGCCTCACTGCTCCCCCGTGTAAGCCTCTCTGTCTTGAGATAGTTCTACTTGTTTGAAATCACTTTCACACGTGCCTCCTTATAATTTCTCCCCACTGGCCTCATTTTCCACCTCCTTCTATGTGAAGCTTTGTCTCTTGTTTTCTGATCTTTTTAGCCAGGCCCTGGGGCCCCTGTGGTCACAGACTGGCTAACAGTCTCTGAATCCCCCCTGCCGCATGCAGGGCTAATTTTCCAGTAGATGCTGAAACAATGGCTGCTGGCTGCTACTTAAGCTCTTCAGTGAATTCACTGTAAAAACCAACAGGACAGGGCAGGGGGATGAGTGGTACCTGGTGCAACCTCGGGGGAGTGGGCCGGTGAGCTCTGAACAAAACAGTCCTGTCCCTACAGGCGCCCGTGGGACAAGGTGGATGGGGACTCTGTTGCGCTGTCCTCTCTGGGTTTTGGAGGTTTACAGCGCTTCTCTTTTTAGTGGCTGCAAACTGATTTAAAACCTAAGTGCTGTCTTTAGTACCTATTTATTGGCAAATTGCAGCATGAGGCCGGCCACTAGCACCAGTCTTCTCCTATTTTAGCCGCTTCGATCACCAAGATGGTCTTTTCTTGTTTAGTCAGTAATAGCAACTGGACTTGGGCTGTGTGTAGGCTCTGTGCCTTGGTGGGTGAGGGGACAGGCCTGGGCCCGCCCTCAGGGAGCTTTGCTCCTGCCCCCTGCATGCTGGTGCTTGTGACTCGGAAGAGCTGGGTCCAAATGTCGTTTCCAGAGATCGGAGTGATGCAAAGTTACAGCAATGGCGTCTGGAGTTTCAGGGCCCTGGGCCCCTAATGTAAGACTTGTTTTAGGGTCGGGCAATCAGAGGTCTGGGTTGTAACATCTATAAAACCAACGGACAGAGAGGGCCTCATGGGAAAAGCTCTGTGCAGTTTGAACTCTTAAACAGAAGTTAAAAAGCACGTAAAGAAATTCAGTGCAATAAGAGACAGCCAATATACCCACCACATGCAAGAAGTCAAACCCAAGGAAATAAAAATAATGACAATAACTAACGTGTATTGAAGGCTGAGTATTGTGGGTGCTAGACACTGCTCCAAATGATTTTTACGTATCAGCTCACTTAATCTCCCTAGAAACTCCATAGAGTACGCACTGCAGTCATCCTCACTGTTAGAGGACAGAGATGCATGGTCAAGTTAACCCAAGATTTCCCAGCTGGGAAGCTGCAGAGCCGCCGCTGGTCTGAAGAGTCTGGACGGCTCCTGCTTCAGTGCCATCTTCCTTATCCTGCTGCGGACGAGTCTGGAAGGATTTAAAAACAACCATGTTTAGAATTCTCAACTAGAGTAAGGTCAAAATGTCATCTTTAATGTAAAGCTTGTTAAATACAAGAAACTACCCACAGAAAATATAGGAAATAAAAGAGTTATTTTTTAAGTTGAAGAGCATAAACAAGAGGTTAGACAGAGATGGAGAGAGAACTAGGGAACTGGACCCTGCGAGTGAGGAGTGTCCTCCCTCGCCCCTGAGTGTGGCCGTGGAGAATCAGAAAGAGCTGGCATCAGAGAGATGTGGCGTCGAGGGGAGCAGAGTGAAAAGTTCAAGCGGCTCAAACAATGTGAATTTAGACGTATCGTAGTGAAACTCCAGAATGGTGAAGATAAACAGAAACCAGCAAGGAGACAGTTGGTTCTGGTGGTTTTGCACAGTTACGAGAGCTTTTGTGTACACAATGCTGTGCTGGGAGATTTTCCTATTTGTTTTTATTTCATTCATTTCTGGACTACATGTATGTATGAGTTTTTACATCTTATAGGGTCTCAGAAAGTTAAAGTAGTGTGTTAAGGGCTCAATACATCTTTGCTGAATGAAGGCTGGGTCCTACGGCCAGCCAGTTAGGGGGCCGCAGGTGGTCATTTCTCTCTGTGAGCTTCTTTTAGTTTTCCCTTGTGTTTTAAGAAAGTGATAAAGCCAGTCCTTCTCACCTCACAGGACTGTTTCCACTTATGTCTGTAGGAGTAAGAGAGAGAGAAAGGAAAAAAGCACCGCGGCCACTTTCACCCCTTTTCTCTCTTTGAATCTGTGACCGTTGGCTTTATGGCATCCTTACTTTTTCATCTTTTATTATCTTTTTTTAATTAAAAGCTTACTATTTAGGGGGTCAAATAGCAGGTAATATCCAAGAATATGTAAGATTTGAACAGGAAGGAAAACCTATTTAAAGAAATTAAAATCCCTCCACCTCCTTCTTTTCCTGCCGGCTCACCCTGGCTCGGAGTCAATCACTGCTGACGCCGCCCCTCTCACACCTGTTTGCACTAACCTGCACGCTCGTGTTTACGTTGGTCTTTGCAAAGATGATAACCCGTTATACACGACCCACCCCACATGTTCTCATTGGTATGTTCAAGGAGCCTTTCCACAGCCAGACATTATATCCACCCATTCTTTGTAATTGCTGCATAATATTTCAGGGCATGAATATGACTCAAATCATTTAGTGACTCTGTATTAAAGGATATTGATGTGGGTCCTAGATCTTCCTATTACAAATAATTCCAAGATGTGTATCTTTATAAATGCTCCTAGAAACATGTATTTTAATATTTCTGCAGGATATTGTTTAAGAAGGGGAGTTTGGGGGTCAGAGTAGTTTTGAATTTACAGTCTAGTTAGATGTTACTGAATTCCCTTCCCCCACAAAGCTATAGTTAGAGGTTCTTTAGCACTCTGTCACTTATCACTCCCTTGTAAATGTTTGTCCTTATCACTCTCTGGAATAGGGAATGCAATAGGTGATGGAACACATAAGAGGGATCCCTGGTCATGGACAGCGGTGTGGAGATTGACTATAGAAGAGGGGAAACTGGGACAACTGTAATAGCATAAATCATAAAAAATAGGTTACAGGATCAGAAATAAGAGGGCTTTTAAGAGGCAACTAAAAGGGGGAACACCCATAAAGGTCAGAGTAAACGAAGAAGAAACACGTATTTCAATCACTCACGTACTTGTTGTGATGCTGCACATGCCGTACGGAGGCCCTCACTCCGTCCTGACTTGGAGCCGGGCCCAGTGGGGGTCCCGGTCATCAGCCTGGCCCCCACGGGCTGGGGGAAGTGAGGTCCTCCCCGAGGAGGTGGTGTGCAGGCCGAGAACGCCAAGAGGGGGAGGAGGTGGTCAGGCAGAAGGGTGAGACAGAAGTGTCCCGCTGAAATTCAGTGAATCTGGGGTGTGGAAGAAGCACACACTTCATAAAACAATCAGTTAAATGTGCCTAGATCTTTGTTTTGTAATTTCCTGGATGAATCTTATTTGGAAATCTATGGTCTCCCATGGCAAAAAGGGAAGCTAGAAACTTAGGACCTAATGCCATTAGGAATTCCAAACAATAGAGGCCAGATCGTGGTGGTTTGAACAAATAGGGTTTTTATTTTTGCCACTTGGTGAGAAAGTGTAGAGGGAGGCAGCTGCTAGCATGGGCTCAGCAGCTTAAGGATATTTACAATTTTTGTTTGGTATTTTCCTCATAGTGCCAAGATGGCTGCTGCATCTCCAGCTCTTCAGTCCATGTCACCAGGGGCAAGGCTTCAAGGACATACCTCCCAGCTGAGTAAGCTCTCTTTATAGAATGTTCCAGAAAACCCCATCCAACATTTTCCACCTATATTTCAAGAGTCACACCATTGCAAGGGAAAATGGGAAACGTGTGGGTTTTTTTTTTTTTTTTTGTAAGTTGGAAAATTGCTACCTGCCAAAATATAGGGGTTTTGTTAGTGAGGAGGGAAGGGAAAATAGATTTTGAATATTTATTAGCAGTCTCTGCCACAGACCTCCACAACCCTCCTTTTCTTTTCGTTCCAGTGATGCAGAATTAAGTGGCAAATTGAACCCCACTTTTGTTTCTTGCTAATTGTTCTTATAAAATGCCCTGTTCACTCTGAGCCCATGGCAGCCCATTGCAGAATGTCCAGAAAAGGGAAAAAAGGAAAGAAAGAAACCTGGAAAATTCTGAGTCATGGACTGTTTCCTAAATTACAGTGAAAAAATGGACTTTTCTGAAATAATGGTACTGGAAAAATCGTGTGTCTTTCCTCACCCGCTATGGTTTGGAGTTGGTAAAAGTCACTTTTTTAATTCTTGAAATACTAGAAGGCTCTTTTAGTCAAGGCTTTTGAAGTAAACTCATTCATGAGAGAGTTTGTCTCCAGTCTGTATTGTCTTTTCTCTTTGTAAATACCACAGAACTCGAGTGTTTGCTTTGTCGTTTGTTAGTTTATTTATTTATTTATTTATTCATCTGAGGGTTCCGTTCAATAGCCAGAAAGCTGGGTTATGGAAATGCCAGGGACGGATTCCCCGTAGATCTGAGCACTGAGTTTTCCACAAAACTCATTTGATTTTTTTTTAAACCAAGGCAAGCTAACTAAATTTTAAGGAAACTTTAGACAAAGAAAACAGTATCATTGGCCATGATGTGCTATGGAAATTGGGAGGGAATTTTTGTGCTCGTGAGGAATCGTGTTTTTGAATCAAAAGTGACTGGGTCCCAGGAGTGACAGAAGCCTCGTCCGTAGCCTTAGATGACAGGAGCACGCTCAGTCAGCTAAGCCTGGGACAGCACTTCACAGTTTACAAAGAGGATTTGTGTGTGTTCTCTCGCTTTGTGACGTCGGGCAGAATTCGTTAGAGGACACGTGGTTAATGTGCAGGCCATGAGTGGCTGTTTTAGCCACACGGAGTCACCCCCCGAAATTTACGATAAGTAATAGTTTGATAAAGTTACCAATCATTTCAGCATCACGTAAGCTTCCTTGATATGGAAGCCTGAAATTTCCTTTACGAGCTCGTCCCAGCAAGGGGTGATTTGAAAACGTGTATTTATCCATCCCAGAAGTACCTGTAGTGTGTTTGCTGCAGTAGTACTTTCGATGTATACTCTCCTGTGGCCACTCAGCCACCCAGGGCTAAGCCTCGCTCCCAAACGAGGCAGAGACCGCTGTCATCCCGGTGTACGGCTGGGGGGGCTGAGGGCTCGGGCGACGAGCAGCAGCAGCGGGACAACGAGCGCTCAGCTTTACGCTCTGGTGCCCCCCAGTTCCGACGAGTGATGTGTTCATGAGCAAAGTTTTGGGGGCCGTGTCCTCCCCTCTGTTTCAACTCAGAATCTCGAGGGTCCTGACCATGTCCTGTCCCGGAAGGTGAACTGCAGCAGGACAGGATGACATGTGGACCCCTATGACACCCCCCGCCCCCCCAAGGCCAGAACACTGAGCTGTGTGCATAAGACTTGCTACATACCCGCTGGTTTATTGGTAATAAAACCAATTAATCAATGGTTGTGCAGGTGACGATAATCAGAACCAAGGGCAGTTGGGGAGAAGGGTTCGGAAAAGACCCTGATGTCACACAGGGGACTCGAGGAAGAAAGGCAGCTGACGGAGAGGGACGTCTGTTTGTCTTGGCGATGGCTCCAGGTTCATGCCGACACAGATGGTCTAAGTAAAGGGAAAGTCAGAGCTGAAGCTGCTGGGACCAGAGTCGCAGGGAAAATGATGGTGATATTTCATGGCCACTGAGTCTGTTCAGCTAAAAGGGAGCAGAGTGCGTATCTGTGAAGGGTGGTACGTTCCGTGAGTGGCAAGGTGCTGAGGGTGGTTACTGGAATCCCCGAATCACTGAAGGACAGTGCAGAGCTATTTAATGACCCAAAAAATCACGAAATGGGGAAAAATAAACTTTAATGGCTCGCCAGTATTAATAAGTCAAAACAAATTAATTCTGTGCTTTAATTTGGTAATATTTTAACTCTATCAGATGTGAAAAGACCCAGATGTTGAGTTGCATTAACATGGAATTAGTCGTGCAATTGCACATTTTTAAAAATAGTTATTTTTCTGTGCTTCAAATTAAAAATTTTAAAGAAATTAGTTACGAGGGCGCAAAGCACATTGTGTGCAGTTTTCTCGGGCTGATTATAAACAGGCCTATTTTCTTTTTATTAAGCGATTTCTGGGTTCTTCTTTTGTTTGAGGAGATTAACCAAATTGGTTTCTTATTTGTTTATTGACTGAGGCTGGAAATGCGGTGTGAGGGGAGTCCTGGGGAACATGCACACCACCCACTCCTCAGGCGAATCCCGTCGAAGCCGAGATTCTGGGAACCTGTGTCTCGTTACGGGGTGTCCTCGGCCCACGTCTGGAATCCACATAGAGCCCGACAAAGGGAACTGTGAAAAGGGGGAAAGCCCCTGCATCCTGCATTGTTATTTTACCAGCAAAAGAGAAGCTTGGAGAAGTCACTGGCCCCACCCAAGCGGCCCAGCTGTTCACGGAAGAGCCCAGAAGCAGACCCTCCCCTGTGTCCCTGTTGCTTTATTTCATGTTACTTTCTTTCCTTTCCTTTTTTAACTTTATTTGCATTGTGGACACTATGACGGATGTCCCCATATCCTCCCCTTTGCCCGCCTCCATGCACCCCGCACCCCTGCTTCCCTCCGGCCATCTCGGCACCGTCGTCTGTGTCCAGGGGTCAGGCATGTACCTCTGCTTTTCGGCCAATCCCCTCACCTTCTTTCACCCCGTCTCCCCCTCGCTCCCGACAGCTGTCTGTCTGTCCCACGTGTCCAGGCCTCTGTTTCTGTTTTGTTCACCAGTTTATTTTGTTCATTAGATTCCATGTGTAAGTGAGATCACATGGTACTGCTTTAAAAGCAAGGCCCAAATCCTTAAGGTGGCCTTTGGGGCGCTGCAGTTCCAGTCCCAGTCCAGTCTGTCTTCCACGGTTCTGCTCATGACACGGGCCTCGCCTCAGATCCTTGAGGACACCGGGCCGCAGCACAGGGCCTTTGCACGGGCGCGGCGCCTGCATCACTTTCATTCAGTCAGGTCGACGGCCTGCAGGCCTTGGCCTCACTGGTGCCTTCCACTGCCCGGGCTGGCCAGGTCTCCCCGTTTCACCCCATTATTTACCTTCCGCCTCAGAGCGCCCATCACGTCGCTCGCATGCCACTGGCAAAGCAGGTCATCCGGCTGAGCCTGATGCCAATGGTCGTGGCAGTCTGATGGCAGAGAGTGGCTGGAAACCACCTCCTACAGGGAAAGTGGGACAGGTGATGTCATCGACCACAAGGGCCTAGGGAGCGCTGGGCTCAGGGTGCACCCAGGACTTGGTGGCAATGGAAATACACGTAAAAACATAAAAGAAAGGAGGAGGGGGTGGGAGAGGAAGTCTTTATTCACAGTGGGGCCCCAGTGAGTGGGGAGAGGGGTATGCAAACGTACATCCTGTGATGTGGCAGTTGCCCTGGTGCAGTGGGGCTGAGAATACAGTGGAAAGAGCAGACTCCGACACCCAGTCAACCGGGGTCCAAATGTACACCGAGCTGGCAACTTGGCCTGTCATCCACCAGCTGCTCACCTGTGGACCGGCCCCCCGTCTCTTCGAGACTCCCCTGATGTTTCTGTTGCTGGGGATTTTGCTTTCCGTGTGGGATCGCTGCGAGGGGCAGCAAGTAGAATGCGACTCTGTAGGCCCTCAGTGAATGGTGGTCGCCTGCGGGGGGTGGGGGTCTGGAGTGGGTGAGTTGGTGCCCCACTCAGATGGCCTTTCCTCGTGTCCACAGCTGCTGGCAGCTCCCAGCTGCTCCCCTTTTCTGCAGAACAACCTTGGTCAGTGGGCTGTGGGTAGCTGATGAATGGCTGGTCCAGGGGTGACAGAGTCACACTCAAGGTGACTCTATTTCGAGGTAGGGACAACTCTATGGGTGTGTTCATGTTCCAGAGGTTCCAACCCACCCGTGGAGCCGGTCAGGGCTAGGACTTGACCTGAGGTGACACGCTTGTTAGCTCCTTCCCTCCCCATCCTGCAGCCTCCCTCCATGAGGGGTCTTTCTGGAAGAGCAGTCTGTCCCAGTGAATCTTGTGACTGGGGTTGGGACCCTGGTCACAATTCTGCTTTAAAGGAAACCTGACCCCGGATGGCCTTGACCACACCTGGGTTTTATATCTTCGCATTTCTTCTCTTGGCAAACACATTACTCCTCATTGACCACACACCCTCAACCAAATGCACACTCCCTGCAAGATGCCGCAGACCCCACCCTTCCCACGTGCCTCGCTGTGCAAGGGGCTCTTCTCAGATGGCTGCCCGGCGTAGCTGCAATGGGCAGCGGCAGTGAACTCTGGGTCAGTTTCTTGGAAGATAGAAACCCACAGTCGTCTCTGGTCACACGGCGACCTGGCTCCTTCCTGGCTTCCCACTGGGCATGACCCATTGTCCGGAGGTTGGATGCAGGTCTTTAGCCCAGGCGGGGAATAAGTGAGGTGAGGCCCACCTGCCCCGAACCCTGATCAGGTTAAGGCTACAGTTCACAGCACATCGCCCCATTCTACCCTCTCCATTTTGCATGCGGTGGGGACACATTTCAGAAGCCGCTTATGGCTCAGGCCCCAGGAACATGTGGGCGGGGCCTCTGGCACCCAGACCGCTCTCCTTACCTCTCCCCTATGCTCGGCCGCACCCTAAGGAGGCAGCTCTGTGCTACATCTGTCAGCCTCAAATTCACCGAGCTGTTTGGAAGCAAAACCAAGGAAAACAAAACTGATTAGGGAAAGATCTGCTTTCAGAAAACCTATTTCTGTCACAGGGGGATGGATAAATAAAATAATGTTTCAATAATTTATGCAGGCTGCACTCGAAGACGCGTCGGAGATGCGAAACGAGGACGCCGCACAAAGAACAAGTGAAGTTGATCGCTGCTTTAATCAGTTCGGCTGATAATTCTGAAATAAATTGGAAAAATCAGTCTTGCTCTCAGCCTTTGAATGATGATGGGATGGTGGGGAGATGTGTGTTCTCTCTCCTGGAAAATGCTTGCTCTTTCTGGTCCCCCCAAGGACACAGTCCCCAGTCCCCGAGGTCCCCATCCCTGGTCATCCCCGTCTTCACCACTCCACGCACTGTCTTCAGGTTTGGCCCCTCACTCCTGCCTCGCCGCATGCGCTTTCTGTGGAACAATCCGGGGCTCCTCTGAGGGCAAGGCTGCCGGATAGCAGGGCAGCGAGCTGGGCTGGGGAGACTCCGTTTTGCAGTTGCCCCACCTCCTCCGTCAGCGCTGAGATGGCCCCGAAGCAACAGCAGAAAAGACGGAGAATCCTACTTTAATTCTGTTCAGCAGCCACGCTCTCCTGGCAAGTCAACCACCGCGGTGTTACAAGAGACTTCAGGGAAATAGAAAAATACTGACAGTGGTGGGTGAGATTTGAGGTCCCCTTAGTAAGACGGGACCTCAAAAGTGACTTTGTCCACACACCTCATTCTCCAAACCAGAGCCCGCAGGTCCGCTGCTGTATAATGTAAGGCCCTCGTTTTCCAGCCTCCTCCCTTCTCCCGATTCTTCACGTCAGGCCTCTGGCTGAGCGCACACTTCTTCCAGCCACGCTCGAGAGTCCGAGGGCGGAGGAGGCCCAAGGAAAATGCTGGAATCTGCTGTTGGTGGGGCAGCCACAGATAGTTCAAGTCTACTCGATGAGGCATCTCAGAGATGCCACCGGGGAGTGGCTGGATGGGAACTTCTCTGCATTTCTGCAGTCAGAGGACGAGGAGCTGGCTCTCCAGTGATGATGCCAGGAAAACGAAAAGGCACCTCCAGAGTCATGGAATCTGAAGTGAAAACCACCCCTCCGCCAGTTCCCTGAATTCCCATTTTAATGGCAAGAACACAGAAACCAACGTGGTGTCCAGAAGCTCAGAGCCTTGACTTTATGGCCTAGCACCCCAGGAGCAGTGCTGTGACATCCCAGCCTGGCTCAACAGGACGCACGTGGACACTGCCTTTCATAAGGTGAAACCTCATCATCTGCTGGCATTGCAGTCCCAGCCGCTTCATCTTGCCATCCTCCTGTCTCCCATCACCGTGACAGCCAGCACCCATGACAGGTGGGGTGGGAGGGAGGCCCCAAGGTACACCTTTGCCTTCAGTCTAGTGACGCCCGTCTTTGCTGTGCTCCAGATTCCACGTGACACCCAAGGTTCCTCGTGAGTGCTGGTGAGCTTGCAGGTGGGTGGGATGGGAGTACGCCTGCTGCCTTGCCCTCACAGCTCACACTTGGGTGCACGCACGAGCACCTCACGTCCAGCGTCAGTAGATCAGGCAAACCCCAGAGATTTCAAGTGCCTCATGCACCTTTGCCCCTTCCATGCCCAGGTGAGCATCTACCACTTAGGTAGTGCTATTATTGAATTGAGAGTGACGGCACATGCCAAGGAGGGGACATGGCGGGGCCCAAGACAAGAGGCCACACAGGTCTTGCTGTGTGGCCCTGTGTCATAGGATAGGATGGCACGGGGCGTGAGAGATGGTGACCAGAGCACATGCAGAAGAACGGACGGTTTTGATTTCCGTTTCCTCCTCCTCCACAGCTGATACTCACTGGATTCTCATGAGAGGCCTTCCCTCTTCAGCACCTCTCAGGAACCAGTCAGCCCCTCTCCCGTTCCAAAGCAGACCTGCTCCCTACCGTGCTCCACAGAAGCGGTTGGCCAGTCTTCTGTCATCCCTACAGAGACAGGGAGCTCATGCCCACACAAAGCAGCTCAGTTGAACACTAAACAAACATGTCTCTGTGACGATGTGTAGAAACCCGTGCCAGTCATTTCGTCCACTACTCCTGGGCGTGACATCCAACACCCACCAGGAGCTGAAGACCCAGTCTCAGCTCTCAGCAGCCCTTTGAGTTTCGACACTAGATGCCACGGCCCTCAGACGTGGGTTCTCAAGAAGAACAATCCCAGTTCTTTCTGCAGCCTCTCGTGTAGACCCTTCCTCCAGGTTCTCCATTTGCCCTGAAGCCTGATGTCCCCCTGGGGGCGGCCTCAGAGCTGGTGGAGGCTGTCCCGTCCCTTCCCTGGTACGTTGCCTGCCGTTCCTCGGATCCGGGGGGCAGCAGGAGGGGTCGAGGAGCTGGCTGTGTTTCTCTCTCTCGGGAAGAACCCTAGACTGCACGTCCACCTGCAGGAAAGCCTCGGCTGCCAGCAGAGTGTCTGTGTGGGCTTCTCCCATGTCTGTCCCCAGGGGCGGTCCTGTAGGACTGCGGAGCTGCCTGTAGCCAGTCCTGCTCCACCCACGCTTGGGTGTGCCCTGTCCCCAGTGGGTGCTTATCAGTGTTTGGGCAGTGGGCACAAGTCCCCCGTTCCTTATCTGTGACTCCACTTTCTGAAGTTTCAGTTACCAGCGGTCATCCCTCATCCTAAAGTATTAAATGGAAAATTCCAGAAATAAGCAGCTCCCAAGTTTTCAGGTCTGCATTGCTCTGCCCTGTCCTGCCCTGTCCCGACTGAGTCACCCCGTTGTCCACATCTCCAAGCTGTGTGTGTTCCCTGCTGTTAGTCACGAGTAGCCATCTAGGTTATCAGATCAGCTGTCACATGTCACCGTGCTTGTGTTCAAGTCACCCTTCTGTTACTTAATAATAGCCCCACAGTGTACAAATAGTGATGCCGGCAATTGAGACCCGCCACAGAGAGGGGTCAAGTGCTTCCTCTAAGTGAGAAAATGTGTGTGTATGGGAAAGAAATGTTGCATGCATAGGGTCTGATACTGCCCTAAGTTTCAAGCATCCGCTGGGGGTCTTTGAACACACGCCCCTGGATAAGGGGGCGGCGTCTGTACACACATTTAGCTGCCAGATCTTCGCCCACTCAGACTGGCCCAAGGTGGGCGCTTTAAAGGGCGCCTGCGTTCTCGTCACCCCGTGACTCAGCTCCCGGAGCGCCGACCAGGTGGCAGCTCTAACCCTCGCTCTTTCCGTCCGTCTGTCTCTGCTGTCTGCTGGGGTTCAGCCCTCTCCTGCTCGGAACCCCCCTCCTCCGGCCCCTTTGTCGACACTTGATCATTTACATCAAGTTGCCATTCGCAGAGTTTACTCAGGGGTCTGTAATTGTATTCTTTCCCTGGTTCTGCATTGCCAACCATGAAAATGGAATCTTATCATCCCTGACCAATTTTTAATGTACAAAATGATTTGGCTGAGGTTCAAAGGGAGGCACAATTGAAATCAGGTGAATGATACATGTAGTTTTTTCAGTGCCTCCGTGCTTAAATTTGATTTTTTTTCTGGTATAGCGCAGAAGAAGTAGATTATTTTTGCAAGTTTTGTAAGTGCGCTCGTGTGCCCTGTAGGTCCGAGTCTCTGTAGGGCCAAAAGCACAGGTACGTATATGCGTGTGAGTCTGCTTGTGTTAGCATACTCACATTTCACACGGGCGCCTATTTAGACATAAGCAAACAAATATAATTATATCGTTTGCAATTTTATTGATGGCAATCAAATCTGCAATGATCCTTAAAATGTATTCCAACACCCAAAGGGCTGGCCCACCCTGCAGCTAGGGCCCAGGATTAACGGCTGGAACGTTCTAACGGAGCCTGACTCCTCTTTGTTAACGCAGAAAGTAGCCTCCAGGGAGGATGTGGGCCCTCCGCCCGGCCAGCATCCGCCGGGCCTTGGA
Source organism: Tonatia bakeri (assembly GCA_004024845.1). Lineage (NCBI taxonomy): Eukaryota > Metazoa > Chordata > Mammalia > Chiroptera > Phyllostomidae > Tonatia > Tonatia bakeri. Next base: position 69,063 of record PVIA01008259.1, read on the forward strand.
TGCACTGCAAGGGAATATTCTGATGTCCTTCTGTAGATGCCATCCTAAAGGGGAAGAACAGGAATGTTTTGCCAATGAGAGTAGGCGACTGGGTAAGTGACCTGTGAAGTCCCTAGGACTAGTGCCTTTTTGCTCACTTTCCAAGGTTCACCTGAGCACCCAGACCTGCAGGCCTGGCTGAGAAGGGAGAGGCAGTGCCTCCTCCCCCGCCCCCTCCAGGGCCCAGCTCCCAGACCCTGGCTCGAGGACAAAGGAGCTCCTGTCTGGCGGGGGCCAGCCCTGGGCCCCATGGGGGTCCAGCTCTGTCTCCTCCCACCTCCTCCGTGAGCCCTCGGGTTGGGCTTGTTCCCCTTTCCCTGAAGAGGAGCTTGGGGGCTCAGAAAGATGTGGGAACACCCCCAAGATCATTTCACGAAGTAAATGGCGGAATCAGGATTTGAATCTCCATGAGGCCGCACGGGCCCCTGGTGAGCACAAAGCCGTCTTCTTCTCTTGGGGCCCAGTGGCCAGGTTCTTCGAGGAAAGTCACAGTCTGGTCCCATGAGGGAGTCCTCAAGGAACTTAACTGAAATCCCAGGATGTCCTGGCAGACATCTTTTATGTGGGGACAAAGTTGAGGAGGTGTTAGGGGTTTTTGTTATCTCAACAACTGTATCCAGGGGGAATCGGGGATCAGACCGATGTCACCACGCAGGGCCAATATCACCACACAGGACAGTGTCCCGGCTGTGCCCTCAGGGCACAGTCTCAAGCTCAGCCTTGTTTTTTCTGGCTACCCTTGTTTTGTCTGGCCCAGACAAGGGCCTTGAAGATTTCTTACCACATTTGCAGCAGATACAAAGTGGGGAGGAAATGTCGATGTATTGGTTGCCAATTCTGGACTTGATCAAAAGTCTGTGTCCAAATTATGAAGACAGATCACACTGCTCAAAGGCTCCTGGCCCCCGAAAGGCTTGCCCACATCCCAAATATCTCAGTAGTGCTGCCTGAATGTGCAGTTTTCACTAAGCAAAGGACTGATGGCTCATTCACCGAGTTCCTTTTATGTGTCTCAGGAGCCATGGATCAGCCTAATCAGGATTTGAACCCAGATCTCTGGGTCCATAGCTTGTTGTCCTTTCTGTGCCACAGCCTTCGCGGGGCCAAGTCGGATCCTGTCTCCCTGCTATCATGCTGGACTCGAGCAGAGGAGCGGGGAGGGCGGAGGACTGACAGGCTGGGTCACAGCAATTTGTGGCGGTCTTGAAGATGTCCACCCACCCAAGCGTGGGCCTGTAAACTTCTGATATTGTCCCTACAGGACCCCGAGCAGGGTCATCCCTACTGCAACTGTCTGCAGGTATGCTCAGTTGCTCCTGACTCCCTCAGGTGGGGGGCTGTCGGGGTCATCTCCCCACCCCCGGAGGCCACGGCAGGGCCCGCTCAGGTATGTGGACTCAGCAGGACTCAGCCAGCCGCAGCCCTCTGACAGCCCCCTCCCCAGCTTCCCTCGGTTCCCGGCCCCAGCGTTTCTCAGGCCTGAAATTGTGGACTCTGTTGTGGCCATGGGTGGCCTAACAGGTCTCCTGTTCATGAAAAGAAAATCTTCCACGTGTCTGAAGAGATGACAGGGGCTCGAAATGCAAAGGAGACGCTTGCCCGTCATGTGAAATGTAAAAAAGACAGGCGGCATTTCAGGAGGCGGCATGCTGGCGCCGCCCACCCTATGGGTGCTGGTGGCCGCCCTGGCCGAGGACGGAGCACCCTCTCGGCACCGGCTGTGTCTGTGTTTGCATCCCTGTAGCACACACAGGAACACATGCCTGTGTATGCTCACAGGTGTGGCTCTGCTCCCCCAAATCATGGGCAACTCTCATAGGGCGATACGAAATCTTTTGTGTGGGAGAGAGTATTTGTGCTTACGTGAGATTGTGTTAAATTAGACTTCTGATGTATGGCTACAATTATTTAACTCCCCTATTCAAAACTCTTGACTATTGTAAGTATAAATGCCTCCGTTTATTTGTTTTTGGGTGTCCAAGATCCTCCATGATTTAAATGCAAACCCCACCTCTAGACCCGCGCCTCCGTGTCTCCTGTTGCACCCACCACTCCTGACACTCCGGCCCCATCGCTCCTCCATCTGGGTCCCACCCTTTTCGAATTCTGTCCACGTGCTCCGGCTTTCCTCTGCTGGAAGCGCACTGATCGCTTTAATCGGTTCAATTCTCCTCATCTTTCAAAGACCTTCTCAAAGGCTCCCTCCTCCTGGGGCGTTGGTGGGTCTTTTTGATCCGACGTGATTTGTTTTTGCTTTGATGTCCTAAGGCACCTTTTCTCCATCTCACCCTTGGCACCTGTGCCGTTCGTCTTTCGAGATGCCTTTAGCTTTGGGGTCGGGCAGTCCTGCTTCTAATTCTGCCTCTGTTACTTATTAGTCCCATGAGGGGCAGGTTATTGAACCCCCCAGAGTGTCGACGGAAGAATAAAGCTGACATTATAAGGTTGACCAGATGACTGCAGGAGATAATGGACATAAAGTGTGGGGTAGAATGCCTAGTACATAGTGAGTGCTCAAATCAGATGATTTACCATCCTGTTTGTATTAGTTAAGGACACAGTAGCAGCTGTAACAGTTACACTCCAAACTCTTGGCGGCTCAACACCGTGGGAGTCTGTCTCTGATTCAGATCAAGCCCCAAGGAGTGTGTGTTAGGCAGCCTGTCTTGCCGTGAGTCAGATTTGGGCTCCTTCCACCTCAGCTCTGCTTCCTCTGGGGTGGGGGGTGGGACCTGTACATTTACTTAAAACATTAGGAGATTTTTTTGTGATTACGTGTCGCAATGTGTTTAAAGTGGGGCCCAAGAGAACTCTTCTTCTTTCAGTGTGGCCCAGAGACGTCCAAAGGTTGGGCACCCCTGCCAGGGGCTCGGCATCCTCCCACTCAGCCAGGGGATGGGGAAAGAGCGGGTGGAGAATCACCCAGGGCCGTAGGCCTTGTATCAGCCCCTGCAACCTTTGCTTCCCTTGCTCTGACTGGATCTCGGCCATGTGGCCACACCTGTAACCAGGAAACCTGAGAATTGCTGCTCAGGGACCTGCCCCAGGCTGGGGGTGGAAACAGTGGGACCTGATGGTTCCGAGGCAGGACCCTCATTCAGTAGCGTTTGCTGCCCTCCCCTCCTTTGCCTGATGATTTGCGTTAGTGCTGAGCTACTATGTGACGGCACGTCATTACACGTGGGCAACTTCAGCGGATCTGTAGTTATGGTTGTGTGCTTTCCCTGGGGCTGGCGTCCAGGACCAGCTTGCTGGTCAGGGTCCTCAGGGCAGGGTGTCCTGGGCTCCAGTCAAGCGGGGGCCACACTGTGTCCTCAGGTGGAGACTCAGGCAGAGTTCATCCCCTTGCACTGGTAGGCCTGGGGACCCTGGCTGCTCTTGGGCTGTCAGCTGGAGGCTTCCTCAGCTCCAAAAGGCTGTCCTCAGCTTCTAGAAGTTTCCTTCAGTGCCTTGAAATGTGGATTTCTTCAACACGACTGCTTGCTCTCTCAAGCCAGCCAGGATCATCGGCAATGTGAGCCTGCGAGAACCTTAACTAACGGAATGTAAGTACGCAGTGGTTTCCCACCGCTTTGCCTCATTTTATTGGTTGGAAGGGATTTACCGACAGGTTCTATCCATACTCCAGTGCTGAGGACTTCCCAAGGGCACACGCCAGAAGGTGGGGCTCTCTGGGGTCAACTACATACAGATTATGCATGATTCCAACCTCAAAAAATTTGCAAGACACAACATACACACAATACGTCATTTCTACCCATTTGTAGAAACATTTAGTACATAATGTGTTCCATTAATACACTCAGGACACCTGCCATGTGCTAGGCACACCCAGATGCTGCAGATAAAAAATAAATAAATAAACACCCCTGTCACTTTGTTCTTGGAAGCATTCCCTGCTGTTCTCTACCTTGCTCTGCATTGCAGAAAGTGGCATTTCCCAGGAATATTTGTCCTCTGGATTCCAGGTGGACTGGGCCAGTGGGAGGCAATGGGATAAGGCTGGAAGGGGAGAGAAAGGGAGGGCCCAGAGAGGCGAGGTGATGAGCTGGGTCCCACAGCTGGCCAGCCCCGGGGTCTGTGATGGCCCAGCCAAAACTCACTCACGCCATGCAGCCTGCACCTGGAGGAGGCAGCATGGTAAAGCAAAAAAAAAAAAAACAGCAAAAGATAGAGCTTTGCAGCAAGTCCCAGCGTCGTCAGGATGGGCAGTGGGGTGGAGGGCCAGGACCGCGGGTCAGCCACGGGGTGGAGGTCGTCCGTGGGGGGGCTCAGTGGGCTTCACCTCATGAGCCATTCGATGGCACCCCAAGTCCTAGACCACATGTGAGGGAACACTTCCTCCGTCCCGGAGCCTGTGGCTGTGGTTGAGGTTCCGAGTCTGCTGCTCACCAGGTGTGCCACCCGCTGGCTTTCCAGGTAAGTCGCCTAGTTTGCTGAGCCTCAGTTTCCACAGCACTAAGACAGGGGTGACAATAGCCACCTCATCAGTTTGCTGTGAGGTTGACAGGGGCCAGCAGACATGAATCAG
>PVIA01008260.1:0-73644 GCA_004024845.1 Tonatia bakeri
CTGATTGGTGGCGTGGGCGCCCACGGCCAGGCCTCCCTTGTTCTGGCAAACTGGGCACTCACTGCTCCCCGGAAAGTTCGAGGATGCGCCCAGCTCTCTCGCCTCTGCTTCTCTATCCCTGCCTGAGGCTGGGGACGGGGCAGCGACTCTCCGCTCTCCTAGATGCCCGGAGACAGACCCTGAAGCGCCAGCCTACTCTGCGGGCACCGGGCCTCTCTCCTCGCTCCTGGGGCGCTGGGGCAGCCCAGCTTCCACAGGAACCGGCACTCTCTCCGGCACTCTCTCCTCGCTCCTGGGGCGCCGGGGCAGCCCAGCTTCCACAGGAACCAGCGCTCTCTCCCCACTCCTCGGGCGCCGGGCGCGGCTGTCACCGGGACTCTCTCCTCGCTCCTGGGGCGCCGGGGCAGCCCAGCTTCCACAGGAACCAGCGCTCTCTCCCCACTCCTCTGGCGCCGGGCGCGGCTGTCACCAGGACTCTCTCCTCGCTCCTGGGGCGCAGGGGCGGCCCAGCTTCCACCGGAACCGGCACTCCCTCCTAGCTCCTCGGGCGCCGGGCGCCAGCCCAGCCTCGTGGGGCGCTCGCCCCTCTCCGCAGGCGCCTGCTGGCTCTCCGCTCCTAGCACAGGCCCCTTTGTTCCCGAAAACGTGCTCCTACCGTCTGTTTTTTTCAATGTCTGGTCAACTTCCGATGTCCTGCTTTCATAAATGTTGCGATATCGGTGGTCTCCTGTTCTGTCTCTCCTCAGATCGGCCGAATCGCAATTGAATCTTTATGGGTGCTTTATTCAGATAATCTGTGATCTGAGGAGATGGCGGGTTCATAACCTTACAGACCATCTTGTCTTTTCTTTCCAGGCCAAGGTTTTTATAGCAGGGAATAAAAAAGGTGCTGTGAGGGGTTTTGAAGTTCAGTGGGGATTAGATGAAAGAAACTGCAACATTCCTGTCCTGAGTAGTTAGCTATTCCCAGGGGCGGGTGGTTGTCTGTTTCTCCCTGGAACACAAAGGCCAGGATGCCTCCAGTTGTCTCCAGGTGGTAATTTTTAGCAGTGCCCCAGGACGTCAGCTGTTTTTCCAGGAGCCAGGATGGGCCTTATCTGTACTTTCTGAAACAGAAGCTTTAACATATACATTACTTACTAGGCTTATAACTTTTTACCTTAAACTAAAATTTTCCAACTCTTGAGTCCCCTATCACTCTGATGTTTTTGCCAAGCAGCCCTGATTTCTTGCACTATGCCCAGGGACTTTCCCTGTTCACCTTTAAAATTTTCCTCCTTATAATATCTGCATATTTTGGCTTTCAAATTTCAAATCAGCTAAGTTTCTGTTGGCTGTTCATTATGTTTTTTGGAAAATCAGCTAAGTGTTCCAGTTGGATACATGAGCAAATGGACTCAGCTCCCACCTGCTCACCAATGTCTTCATCTCATTCTCAGTTTATTTTCTGTTGTTCATTCAATTACGATTGTCTCAATTTCTTTCTTTTTACCTTTTGCCACCTTGCACTCAGCCCACACCTCTCGCCCACAGTCAGTCCCCTCTTTGTTGTCCGTGTCTATGTGTTCCTTGACTAATCCCTATCTCTTCCTTCCACCATTTCCTGCTCCCACCTACCTTCCTACAGCAATCTGTTTCATGTTTCCATGTCTCTGTTTCTATTTTTCTCATTAGTTTATTTTGATCATTCGATTCCAGTTATAAGTGAAGTTTTATGGTATTTGTCTTTCACTGACTGGCTTATTTCACTTAGCATAATAGTCTCTAGTTCCACCCGTAGTATTGCAAAAACTAAGAATTTCTTTTTTCTTTCTGCTGTGTAGTATTCATTATGTAAAGGAACCACTCATAGTTTTTTAATCCACTCATTTACTGATGGGAACTTGGGTTGTTTCTAATACTCAGCTATTATAAATAGCACTGTTGTGAACATAGGGACACATAAGTTCTTTTGAATTGGTGTTTCAGTATTCTTAAGGTATATTCCCAGAAGGGGAATCACTGGGTTATAAGGCAGTTCCATTTTTAATTTTTTGAAGGAATACAGGGAGATGTAAATTGTCTTAATTTACATCTTTCTGATGGCTATTGACGTTGAGCATTTTTTCACATGCCTATGAGTTATCTGTATGTCGTCATTGGAGAAATGTCTATTCGGGTCCTTTGCCCATTTTTTTAATTGGATTGTTTGTCTTCCTGGTGTGGAATTATATGAGTTCTTTGTATATTTTGGAGATTAAAACCTTGTCTGATATATCATTGGTAAATATGTTCCCCTATACTACAGGATCTTTTTTCATTCTGATGATGATTTCTTTAGCTGTACAGAAACTTTTTAATTTCATATAGTCCTATTTATTTTTCCTTTATTTCCCTTGCACTAGGAGATATACTGACAAAAATATTGCTACATGGGATGTCTGAAAATTTGTTCCCTTTGTTTTCTGCTAGGACTGTTATGGTACCATAACACCCAATACTTTAAGCATTTTAAAAAGCAAACAAAAGCAAAAACAATATATGTTGGAATTATGTAGGTTGTAGAGTAATTTGTGTTTAGTTTAGTTTTGTTATGTTTTTATTTTGGCTTTCATCTTACTTTCCTCTTGGTTGAGAAGTGTCAGAGAAAATGACTATTATCAATCACCAATTATAATCAGATTTATACACTGCCAAAGGAAAGCCATACAATCATATTGGTGACATGTATCTCTCAAGACTTTATTTCACTCTGAAGGGCTTATTTTATTATTTCTCTTTGTTATTTTTTCTAAAGAAACTTGCTTTTATATAAATCAAAATCACCTTTTTTTCATAAGACATTTCAGTATAATGGACTGAAATTGATTTTATTTGCATTATTGACACCTGCTTTAATTAAAATAATGTCTTTGTTTTCATTTAATTTTAAAGCATAAAACATGCCTAGTATATTCAATTTCTAAATAGCATGATCTTTTTTGAAAAAATATGATACAAATTATATTATCTATCACATAGAAAATCTAGATAGCTTATAACAATGTTTAAGAATGTTAAATACTGTAAAAAAATGAAAATTGAATACTGAGGATTTATACTTTATCTCATTGCTGATTGTATTGATAAAATATTTTAGGTGTTATCAATTTGCAAATTTTTTATTTTAATTTTTTATATTGGCAAAATGTAATTCAATTAACTCAACACAGGTTTAATGTCAAATTTGATAATTATTTTGACAGTATTAGCTTAAATTTTACTTCCATGTATGTACATTCTCTCTAGTGTGTTGAATTAATTAGATATGCATATTTAGTTGACTTAAACTATCTAGTCTATGATTGGGTTCTTTAAATTCTGTCCTTCACCTTAAAATATAACTAGGTTAGATAAAAAATACAGCTACCAATCTCTGACAGATGCAGCTATTTTTTCAATGATGTCCCTATGAAAATAAAATTAACGTGAGCACAATGACATGAAAACTTGACAATCATTGAACTTATTTTTAAAATATGCGGGTATTTTCCAATAACTACTGGAACTAAATGGCATTAGATTGAAAAATACAGTTGTTGACCAAACAGTTTTAACCTCTGAAACAGAACAACCTTGCCCAGCTGGAAGCAGGTAAGAATCATTCTAATTTCTTCACTGTGGATGTTCTGTTCAAATATTTAAGGTCTGAAACAGCTGAAATCTGGCTGTAATCTTTTCATTGGTCAGGTGTTGCATATTATTGCAGAAAATGTAATACAGAACACTTCAGCTTCCCAATTTCAGAATAATCTAGAAACAAACACAGAAAATGTGGTTTTTTTTTTTAAGTAGTGACATAGATTCCGAAGGGAGTTGTCTTAATTCAGACACAGTAGATGAGAGGGAAGCAATTTAAAAATAATAATACCTAAAATGTTTATAATTCAAGAGAACATAGATTGGGAAAGTAGTACACACAATAATTACACATTCAGAAGCAATAAATAAAACTAAAATATCAAGGATAAATAATTTTTAAAACAACCACAGCAAGAGACATTATAAAGGCATATGATAGATGCCTCATGAAAACCAATGGATGTGAATACAGTGGAAAAATAAGTTCAAATTAGTAATAGAAAGAACTGAAAATTAGAATTTTATGCTTGGCTAACATTATTCAAAATGAAGACATTAAATTCATTACCACACACAGTCACAATTTTGTGTGTGTGTGATGAGAACTATTATCTTCTCTTAGAGATTTTCAAATATACACTCTAGTATCATTAGCTGTAGTCACTAGGTTGTGTGTTACATCCCCAGGACATTTTAATCTTTTACCTGAGTATTTGTAACTTTTGACCAGTGTCACCTATTTCCCCTGCTCTTCTCATCTCCACCTCTAACAATCAGCAATCTATTTCCTGTATTTATGTGTGCATTTTTGTTTAACTTTTAGGTTCCATATGTAAGTGAGGTCATAGAATATTTGTCTTTGTCTAACTTATTTCACTTAGTATAATGCCTTCAAAGTCATTTATGTTGTTGTAAATGCTACGATTTCCTTTTCCTTTTTTTAAGAACTGAACGATATACCACTGGCTATGTATACCACATCTTCTTTGTCCACTCATCTATGGATGGACACTTAGACACATTTGATTGTTTCCATGTCTTGGTTGTTGTAAATAAAGCTGCAATGAACATGGAGGTACACCTATGGCTTATCGGTTTCTAGACTCTCAGCCTCCTTTCACTCAGTACATTCTTTTATTTCAGAATCTTGGTTGCTCCTGTCCTGACTGCCTTGGCAAACAACTCAGTGTTATATCTTCTTGTTCCATAATCACGAGAACTCAGGAAACCACATGAATTCTCAGCTTCTACAAACTGCTTATCAGTTTCCCCATTCTGAGCCTCTTAAAAATAAGAGCATCTTAGAGAAGAAATGTGCTGTAAGTTGTCAAAGTCCTTTCATACATTTCCCTTCTCTCTTAGATATTAGTGTTTTAAGTCCTAGCTGCCTTGATAGCTCTTTCATGCTTTCAAATCAATGCTTCTGAATTTTTTTTCAGTACATTACATTGGTTTGTCTGTAATAGACAAGATCATCATTACTAAAAAAGAAACAAACAAGCAAATAAAAAACAAATACAAAAGAAAGAAAGGAAAAAGTCATAGAAAGGACTCTTTAGGAGTAGGAAACAAAGCTACGCTCCTGTGCAGAGATGGGCAGTGGAGACAGGACCTCTCATTCTCAGAAAACTAGGATCCTAAAAAGTCACATTTCTGCCTGAGAGTGATCTAGAAAAATAACTAAATCCTCCCAGATGTAGGGAAACCTGAGAGTAGAGAAGCAAATCTCTGCCTTCATTATGGATTAGAGCCAAGTAAATAAAAAGCTGGAAATTAACCAAACTTGTTTAAGTTTGGTAGTTTTCTCTTCATGATATAATGTAAGTTGCTATAGAAACCTACTTTTTCAATAGATCAGATACTCATATACAAGAGAAATATGTTAATTCATCATTCAGTAATAAATATTTGCATTCTTCTATTGGGTTTAAACAAAAATCACTTAATTTTTACTTGTATGAGAAGAAAATTTATTTAAAGATCACAGTTAAATTTGCTACATTTAATTAATATGTTACACACTGAAAAAATTTTCATACTGTTACCCACAGCCTATTTATATTTAAAAATAATTTCAAAATAGTCAATGATCATGCTTTCTGATCTAAAAAGTGTAGAAGATAAACACTAAATGGGAAGAGGAAAGTCACTAGAAGTTAAGAAGAAAAGGCTAACAAATCTGACAGGGAGAAATGAAACTCAAGATCTTTGGTTGTTATTTAACATGTGGGTTAATACTTCATTAACCCATTTAATTATTTTTCAGGAGAGCACAACTGCCATTAATAATGTGGCCACAGTTCAGCAAGAAATAACTACATAGATTTTTTACATGTAAATATGATTAGGAAGATCAAATATAATTTATTAACAATTCTATTTTGGGTGTTTTCAGTGAAACAAAGTGTGGGTTTAAAATGGTTCTCAAATTCAACACTGCAATTTTTTTTTAAAATCTGAATCCAGATTCCCATTCTGATGTTCCACTGGAAAATTTACTTGTCATTCTTGGGACGTCTTCCCCTAACCTGGAATTGTGCTAAGATTGTAGGACCTTTCATGCACCAAGAAATCAGCACCAAGGGTAGATGAAGGTACCAGGCCTTAGTCATTAATTCACACAGGAGTTTACTGAGATTTCTACTGCAAATTTCTAATTTGCATTTCTCTGATGATTAGTGATGTTGAGTATGTTTTTCATATGTTTACTATCACTCTATGTGTCCTCTTTGGAGATGTGTCAAATCAGGTCCTTTGACCATTTTTTATTTGTTTTTCTTTTAGGGGGTGTTGAGTTTTATAAGTACTTTATAAATTTTGGAGATTAAACCCTTATCCCATTATTAGATGTACCATTGGTGAAAATGCCCTCCCATATAGTGGGTTCCCTTTTGTTCTTGCTGATGGTTTCTTTAGCTGTACAATTTTTTTTTTAATTTGATGTAGTCCCATTTGAGTTCCTGCTTTGTTTTCAGTGCCTTAGAAGATATATTGGCCAAAATATTTCTATGCTGAATATCTGAGATTTATGCTTTATTTTCTTCTAGGATTTGTATGGTTTCATGACTTACTTTTAAGTCTTTTATCCATTTTGAATTTATTTTTGTGTATAGTGTAAGTTGCTGATCTAGTTTTCTTTTGTGCATGTACCAGTCCAGTCTCCTCAATGTCATTTATTGAAGAGATTGCCTTTATTGTATGCTCTTTCCTCCTTTGTCAAATATCAATTGCTCATATTCCTGGGTTCTGTTCTGTTCCATTGGTCTATATATCTTTTCTTGTTCCAGTAGCAGGTTGTTTCTGTAACAGTAACTTTATAGAATAGTTTGATATCAGGGGTTTTGATACCACCAGCTTTGTTCTTTTGAAAGCCTACTGAGGTTATCTGGGGTATTTTTTTTTTGTTCCATATAAATTTTTGAAATATTTGTTCTAGTTAATGAACTATGCCATTGATATTTTAAAAGGGATTGTGTTGAATGTATAGATTTATTTGGGCAGAATGGCCATTTTACTATTATAGGATTATTAAATGGCCTAATTTCAACATGGCTAGTTTTTCAGGGCATAAGGAGACTGAGGAAAGGGCTGGCTGGTGGAGCAGTGAGAACACACAGATAATATTTAGTGATTAAATTTCCTGTCTTATATAGGTGTAGTTCAAAGTGCCCAAAACAATCACAATAGCAACATCAAAGGTGACTCATCATAGAAAAAGTTTGAAATACTGAAAAGATTACCAAAATGTGACTCAGACACAAGTGAGAAAGTGCCGATACACTTACTGGATGCAGGGTTATCATAAACCTTCAATTTTTAAAGAAAACGCAATATCTGTGAAGCATAATAAAGTCAAGAAGTGCAATAAAATGAGGTCTTTCTGTATCTGTTAAATGGAATTATCCATGTAAACAACACAGTTAGCCAACTCAGGAAACTAACAGATTGTTGGAGTAATAGCTGCTCCTTTGCTCTGAAAACATCATTACCCCAAAACTAATGAATAATGGTTTGAAGTTTTAGGAATCCATGTGCCATGCAAATATGAGAATATTTAATATGGAAGTAAATTGAACAATTTAAAAATAAACAGCCTCCAGTTCTTTTTTACTACTAATATATTTTTTTTTCCGAGACAGGTGGGCAGTGAAAAGAGCAGTGTACATTCGAGAATTATATTATTACTTTAAAATTTTTTCCATTGTGCTGTTTTGTTCATTAGTATAATTTTGACAAAAATTACTCTGCTTTCTTTATTTTTTTATTTTCCTATTTTGCTAAACAGGTTTTTTACCCACACTTTTAACATTTCTGTGCCTAATTGTATATGAATATCTTCTATAGAAAATCATGTATGAGAGTTTCATTTTTTAATTTATTTAAAATTCATTTTTACTAACACATTACTGCTAACAATTTCTACCAATTATAATATTTTAAATGTATGGTTACATAGTTTTAAAGAAACATACACTATGTATATGCTGGAATTTTGTACATGCATTTAGAAAACTATACTAGGTATGCAGTAAATAAATAAGCACCACAAACCGACCATGAGTTGAGTGTCCCCACACCTGAAGTGCTAGAAGCAGAAGTGGATGTGGGCCTGAGCAGAGCTCCTTGTGAGAGGAGCTCTGGATCTGACAGAAGAAGCAGAGAAGGAAATTCCCAGCACTGGGACAGAATTCACAAATCCCCTATTTTTCCCTCTATCCTTCATTTTCTGAATGTTAATAAAGGGAAGGCAGAAGCAGCATCAACCCAAGCCCTTAGAAGCCCCATAGGACGTCAATTTCTAAGTCTCCAAATGTTACCAAAGTGTGTATTTCTAGAGTGTCTTTATTTGTTCTGAATCGGTACCGTATTTTTAATTTTTCTTTTATATATATGTGTGTGTGTGTGTGTGTGTGTGTGTGCAGTAAAAAGGGATTGTGTTGAATGTATAGATATTCAATGTATAGATAATCAATATTTTGATTATGGATGGATAATATATATATATAAAATATATATATATTATCTCAGGAGGATATTTTCATGTTTACAACTTTAATTTGTGTTTTTACTGTTTTTAATTTATATACATTTTTCTTAGTGGACATGAGCAAGTAATGATTAATACAACCTTTTGATAAAAGAAGAAAACGTTTTTCCCATAAAAAGTGTCTTGTGTGGTGTGTGAAGAGATGGAGTAAAAGCTAAGCCTCTCTTCATCCCCATATACACTTTTACTTAGAGGCCATCGGAATGGCTGTCTGACCCTAACATGAATTGGTTCTTTGAAAAACTATGTCAGGATTTCTGGATTAAATTTACCTTATATCATAGATATATCAAATTTACTTACATAATATATAGCATTTTGGAATTTCTTAAACTGTTCTAGTCATGGATATTTTATTTATATATATTTAAATATTAAATAGAAATATTCACATAAGTTATATCTGTGAAAGAATTACATTAAACACATTATTCTTCATGCTAAACTGTTATATTTTGACCAATAACTCTCAGGAAATTATTTCTGATTAGTTAATTTTTGTAAGCATATCTTTGATTTTGAAAAGCATGTGATTGAAATTGAGATATCTAGTTTTTTATTCCCAAGTGTCTATTTTTGCTATTGAATAAAGTTCAAACATTGATATGTGGCTTATATTTAAATAAAGCAGGTGGGAAAATTATTTCACAAACTGATTTTGTTAAAAATGTAATTTTGTGAGTTTTTTGATTATCCTTACACTATCAATAATGATACCCTATGGATCCTGTTCTGGATCTCAATTATCAGCACCATATGTTTCACTATCTGTAAGTTACACATGACTAATAATATTCAGCATCATGGCTGGAGGTGTGATTATTGAGTAATGCTCAAGCTTATTGTATTTTCCTGATTTACTCAATACAACACAGTCTAGTTGATAGAATTACATTGCTAATGCTTTAAAAATTTCTCTCAACTAATTTTTGATTAGATCAAAAATTTATTCTTACTTTTGAACACTAGTTTAATATACTTTCCATGTCTATGATTTTTCTTAGAAGGAAATAAAGTTGTTCATACAACTCTACTATAAAAGATTTGATGTCAGGCTTGACTTTATTCATCCATGAAAGAACTATAAATATTCTACATAAAATATTTATGAAGGTTTTATTCAAAGCAGTGTAAGAAAGCTTAGGACATTTTTTGAAAATATTCTTCTAAATTGTTCACTTCTTTTTCTAATCTCAGCATTCTGATTTTGAATTGGATATTCTGAAATCCGGTTTATGCCTCCCCTCCTTCTGTGATAAAATACTTAGATTCACCATTTACTAAACTTATTTACAAATAACTATATAGATTTTCTCTACTATACCCAAAGCGAATTGAATATAATTTTACAGTATACATGTGTTGACCTTAAAAAACTCCAAAAACAAGCAAATGAACTAAACAAAGAAAAGCAAGAAGAGTTTGAGATCACAGAACTACAATTTGAAAGCACAAATTCAGGCAGAAACCAAATTGTGTCCCAATGGTAGGGTGAAAGCTAAGGGTTTTCATAAGGAAAGAAAAGAAAATTATTACATTAATTAAGGAAAGAAATTCCAATGGGTGCCAACAAATTGAGCTATTCTTTAGCTGGCCATGGCTGATTACTAATTCCATATTCAGAAAGAGTGTACATATTCTTTAGTCTGTGTGGTCAGGATATCTGCTTTTCTATTAGTTTTACAAACAACTGTTGTAGAACAGTGTTGGTTTGACCTAGTCCACAGATTATTTTTCAGTTTGAACTTTCCAAAGATTTTTAAAATTTTTTTTGATTTTTGTTCAGTTACAGATATCCAAATTTTCCCACCATTACTGTCCAACTCAGTCCACCTGCCCTCCAACATTCAGACCTCTCCCACATTGTTCTTGTTCATGGGTCCTTTATATTTACTCCTTGACTTGGCCCTTCCTCTTCTTTTCCCCATTATCCTCTTCCCCTCTGGCCATTGTCAGTTTGTTCTTTTACCATGTCTCTGGTTCTATTTTGCTCCATTATTTGTTTTGTTGATTAGGTTCCACTTACACGTGAGATCACATGGTATTTGTTTTTCACAGCCTGACTTACTTCATTTAGGATAATACTCTCCAGTTCCATCCATGTCATCATGAAGGGCAGGAGCTTCTTCTCTCTTTTTGCTGCAAAGTATTTCATTGTGTAAAAGTACCACAGTTTTTTGATCCACTCATTTACTGATGGGCACTAAGGCTGTTTCCAGCACTTGGCTATTGTAAATAATGCTATCAAGAACATATAGGTGCATATAGTCTTTTGATTTAATGTTTTGGGTTTCTTCAGATATATTCCCAGAAGTGGAATTGCTGAGTCATAAAGCAGTTGTTATTTTTTTTAATTTTTGAGGTTTCTCCATACTGGTTTACACAGTGGCTGCACCAGTCTGCATCCCCACCAACAATACACTAGAGTTCCCTTTTCTCCACAACCTCACCAGCACTTGTTATTTATTGACTTGGGTATGATGACCACTCTGACCAATGAGAGGTGATATCTCACTGTGGCTTTAATTTGCATCTCTCTGATGGGTAGTGATGCTGAGCATCCATAAAGTTTTGACAAGTAAGATGTACAAGGCAGTTCCTCTGGTGTGGCAACTCCAACTCCATTTCAAATTGGCTCTGTTTATATTATTTTTCACGTAGTAGTTTTTTTCAAAATGTAACAAGTTTCTTTTTAAATGTGAATCATAGTGTTTTTTATTTGCTTTCCATTCATACATAAACTATTACATGTGTTTCAGGATCGCTGGTAGACACTGTAGCTTTCTCGTGGATTTCAGTGTTCTGAGATCTAACAGTGGTGTCAATTCCCAACAGTAGATTAAACTCCTCACATGAAATGAATTATGAATTTTAAATAATGTCTCAATCCAAAAAGTTTACTGCATTCCTATCTGCATGTATATGTATGTATGATGTATGTATGATGTATGCATGATGTATGTATGATGTATATACTGCATGTATATACTCGCATGTTTAAGTGCACACCCACCAAAGAAACAGCAATAAATGACATTTAATAATAGGTGTTATTCAGATGAGGAAAAATTGTATCTCTCATGTACTCCTTTGGCAATGTGGATAACTGCTGGGTTGGCCAAAAAGTCCATTTAGCTTTTTCCTTAAAATAAAAAGATATTTTTTATTTTCACCAATAACATTATTGATTTGGATATTTTGAGTATGTCGGCTATATCCTGAGTGGTATAACATTGATTGTTCTCAGTTAATGTCTCAATTTGCTTGCTAACTGGTCTACCCAACCATGGAGTATTGTCCAGTGAGAAATCTCCACTTGAAATTTGCAAACTACTTTTGACATCTACAGTTAGTCACCTTCTCTGTACACTATATATATATTGCATTTTTGGTTGTGTTTTATCTTTCTTGAAATAATAAAACATAATATTCCAAAATTTTGCTTATTTTTTCCATCTTTAATATTAAAATGGCTACACAAAAATTCACAAATATTTATGTTTTCTTAAATGTATGCTGATATGACACATCACAATACAATCTAACAAAATTGTTTCTAATGAAGTTAAAGACAACTAAGGACTACTACAGCCATATTATGAAAAAAGACAAACAAATTTTTTGGCCAACACGATATTTAACATTATTTACTAAATCTAAATGTATATGTATACTCCCATTTAGCAATTCTACTCTTAGGAAAAAACTCCTAAAAACACATGTATAGAGACCAAAGTACATATATAATATTGTTCTTAGAAACATTTGTAATACCCAAAATTTGAAAACAACAAACATGCTCTTGAACTAAAATGGGTCAATTTTGTAATTTTATACAATGAATTCTGTATAGCAATGAGAATGAACTATAAATACACATCAGTATTCATATATCAAAGAAAACTGAAGTCATGAAAGAAGGCAGTCTCAAAAGGTACACATGGTATGATTCTATTTTATGTAACATTCCTAAGCAGGCAAACTAATTAGTGCCAATAAACACCAGAAGGTCACTCCGGGGGATATTGGTGGAAATGGGAATGATAGGAAATTGATCCTGGGTGGACTCCAGCCAATATTATTTCTTAATCTGGGGACAAATTGAGTGAATATGTTGACTATATGCATTTTTCTGTATGCTTGTCATTTTTTCTTAAAAAGTAAACAAAAAAAAGTAACTGAATTTCTGGGAACCAATAGAGCAAGATTCCAAAATACATTAAGATGTTGCATATGGATTTTGGAAAGGATATAAAGAATTTATTTTTTATTTTATTTTATTTTAGTATTTTATTTTATTTTAGTATTTTATTGAAATGTATTTTTTAAATTTTATTTTAATCATTGTTCAAGTACAGTTTTCTCCCCTTTACTCCCAATCCAGCCCACCCACCCCTCCCTCCCAACTTCCCTCCCATTACCACCCTCCCCCTAGTTTTTGTCCATGTGTCTTTTAACTTTGTTTCTGTATACCCTTCCCCTTTTTCCCTGAAACTCCCTCTTCTCTCTCCTCTGGTCACTTTCTGATATAAAGAATTTTATTAAAAGAGATAAGCAATTAATAAAATGTGTGAAAGCTTTTGAAAGGAATAATAAACAAATTGAACAACTTGTTCTGAATTAAGGAGAGAGATTACAACTCTCTGTTCTGAGGTTAAAAATCAACCAATTAATGCAAAACAGGAACAACAAAACAAACAGAAAAGCAAAGCAAAGAAAGAGGGAGAGAGAGAGACAGACAGAGAGAGACAGAGAGACAGAGACAGAGACATGACCAGAACACAAGTTCTGAGTTGGTTCCAGCCATGAAAATTAAAATAAATAAACTCATGGAAGCAAAAACTCTTTTCTTCCCACAACTTGATAATCCATATTTTAATGTGTTCAGTTTGACAGTTAAGATGTGATAGATGTCTTATGATTGTATTCTTGGCTAACATACAATGTATTATTACTTGAATTAAGTCTTTTTTTTATAATCTGTAATAAAGATTTGATTTCAAATGTCTTCTTTTCTGACCTATGTAACTTGCTTTACATGTCTTAGGAATTAGGCTTCACTGTCTCCAGAAGACAATGAGTTTAATTTTCCTGGAAAACACTGTGTTAAACCAACCAACATTCTAATGTAAATGATGTGAATGTTGAACCTAAGGAGGTGAGTTACAGAAAAATATACTTTCAAGAAAACAACAAATCTTTCCTTGGTGGCTAGAAAGCATAAGAGTTAATTATCCATATAATAAAGATCTTTTCATACTTCACAAGAGATTTTTAGGGTGATGTTAAGAAAACTTTATAGCCACTGTCATAGATAATGTGTTTAAACTGACCATAGATGTGATTAATGGGGAAAGTTGTTTTATTTATTTCAGAAATCTTAAGGTACACAAGATTCCTAAACATGTAATGATTAGTGACAATGTCTAACTCTTGTGCAGTTTGAGACTTTCCTGCAGGAAGATTGATGTAGCACTCACTACAGACATACTTCATGAGTAGTTGCTAAGCAGCCTCATTAAATATTTAGAATTAATTATCTCATAAATTTTGGAGAGCCTAATTGCCACAGGAAAGAACATGTGAAAGGATTTTTTGTGGAATTAAGTGACAAGAGAAAAGTCGATAAACTTGTAACTCAGCAGCAGGTTATTTAGGATGAACTTCTGAGATTGTCACAGTCCTGGAAAAAATGACTGATGGCATCAGGAAATACACATCTGATGATTTGCTACTGAGTCACCACTGAGAACACTTGCTCAAATTTGGTTGACCTATAATATAGGTATATTTAACATGTATTTTATTTTTTAGCAAAATAAAATTAAATACATGAATGAACAAAGAAATGAAAAGTAAATAAAGCATCACACATATGACATTGACAATATACAACATATTGGTGTTTTGTTTTTATCATTCAGTGACCAGTTCCATTTGGCTTATGAGTTTGATCATAGAAAACCATATCTAATATATATTATTACTTAAGACAGTGATGCCAAAGTTTATTAATTAGCAAAAAAACAGAGAAAGAAAAAAAAAAGGAAAGAGGTATGTGAGATTCAAGTAAATTTCAATGCATTTATTGTTAAATTTAAAATATAATTCATTTTACAAAGCTACCATGTAGATGGCTTAAAACTCTAGTTGATTCTGTAATTCCTAAGTACAAGCTTGATATAGAAATATTTTGTAAAGAGCCTATGATAAAGTCACAGAAGCCTAAACACATCATAATATGGGGTGATTATATTTCCACTGACTAAAAGTATATATTTTCAGATTGAAATGTTAGGGGTTCAAAGTGACTCTGGAAATGTGACAACTCAGAAAGGTTGTCATTTACCAATGATTCAAAATAAGCACTATTTTAGTCAGTCCTGAGGAAATGTAGTGATATTTTAGAAACTTTTTGAATTTTAAGTTCTTTGAGTCTGATACTCCCTGAACATGTTCTGAAAAGAAATTTAATTTTCAAATGGATGTATTAATGAAATGAAAATCTAAGAGTCTAGAAGTCGAAGAAAACTAGGTCTCTTTGAGTTAAAGCAAATGATGGGGTACTTGGTTCCTGTCTTTAACTGATCATGAATATGCAAAACACAAAAGAATATGCACTTAACTTTCCTGTGTCATCAATCAAGCTAATAGCTTCCTCAAATTCTAGTAATCAGTGTGTCAGCAACAGCCCGGATACATGATAGTCAGGTGAGAACATTTTTCTACCTAGTATTTACAAAGGATGTCATTCAGAAAAATGCCTAAATTAAATAGTTTACAAGCCATCATCATTTTCTTCCTGCGTGATATTAACTCAATTTTTCATTTGTATAAGTAGCTGTAAAAAGGGTCCATTCATTTTCCTTGTTTTGCTATATGCAGTATTTGGGGAAGAAATTATGATTTTAGAATTTTCTGTGCAGGACATTAAATATATATGTAATGCAAAAACACAACTAAAAATAAACTTCAGTATTTTTTGTGCTATATTGCTTTAATATTGCTCCATAGGGGAATACATGCAATATTATTTTTTAAAAGGTTGACATATGTGAGCATGCCATGTTTATATATTGCAAAACTTTTTATTTTCCAAACTTGGCAAATAAATGACAGATTCTAAAACTCAATTTACATAAACTGTCACTCAGGAGTATAGAGTGTGTTGCATCTTCATTTCTATTCTAATCAATGACTGTCAGCCAAGGAGTTGACATAGTAATGAAACAATGCAAAACTTCAACTTTCAAGACATCATAGTCTAGTAGTGAAGATCAGACTACAGTAACTCAAATAGCATTTATTAAATGCTATAAAATTCTGTGTAAAGCATAATGTGGTACTTGTCCTTAATTCATAAAACTCCATATCCTCTTTGGTATTCTTCAATCCATGTATAATTTTTGAAAAGATAAGTTATAGGACATGGTACTCACATACACATTTGTAGTTCCCTAAGATCATTTAACCCAACTCTTTGTCAGTTTTGTATCTCAGCAAACCAAAATAATGTTTTTTTAATTTTTACCCCCAAAGTTTGCAAGTCATTTCTGGACAACTACTTAGACATATTTTATCTTCTTCTGAAATGTGTATTTTTCAAACAAAAAACATGGTAGATGTACAATATAAAACTAACTGTAGAACTGATATTGGTAGAAAATGAGTTATTGTGATGTTGCAAGGAAAATAATTTCCTGGGACCCACATGGGAGGATGGGTTATATGGTATAGTTTATTGATGATATAAAATTAAGGGGGTTTTCTCCTGACTTCTTGATTCCTATCTCTGTCTATATCACCATGGAAAATGTCCAATTTTGTCTGTAGTAGTGTCAGAATGAAGGTCACTGCCCAGAGTTTCTGTTCCATATTAAAATACAATCTTGTCTAGCATCCAGCTAGCTCAGCATGTGTTTCCATCTGCAATTCATTGCTGTGTTACAGTATTCAGGCTCCTTCTTGGAACCTGCATGTGGAGTCCACTGGGGCCATAATGCTGTTATGGATACATGACCATGGAAAGAATAGATGAGTGCACCATGTGAGTGCAAGTCATCAGGAAAGAAAGAAAGATCTTTGTTCACCTGTTATTATGTATCTCAGACTTGGAAAAGACCAGAAGATTTTTTAAAATGACCAGTCAACTTCCCAAGCTTTCATGGACTTTGGATAGATTGACACTGCCTAGTTAGGCTGACACTCATTTATGGTCCAGTACCTCCCTCTGTGCTCCACCCCACAACAATCCAATACCAGAGAGGAGAAGGGAGGAGTGTTAATCCCCTTGGTGGATCACAGTGCTGTGGTCCCCTGGAGTGTGAAAAGCTGCAGCTTCCTGGTGAAGCAAATGGGCTTTTCCTTCCCATTTTATTATGCTCAATGTCTAGTTCCCTTTTGTGCCCCACCTTTTTCTAAATAATGAGTTAAATATGGATGGTAACAGCACATAATTTAAAGAATCCTTTTCATTATTTCCCCAGAGAAAATAATGATTCTTTTCTCATTAGAGACTCCATTGTAATTTCAGTTAAACAGAGGTCTTTCTCCCCTTCTGGACACTCTCAAAATCAAGAGTAAAGGGAAGAAGGATAAAAGGAAAATGAAAGTTCATCCTGTAGATCATCTCCACAGAGTTTCTACCCCATGTTTGTGAAAATTCAGTTTTGTTTTCTGTATGTATTATTGATGCAAACTAGATTTCTTGCTTGATTTTCTAAACAGCAGGGGAAGAGGTGACAGCAACCTCTCGTAAATCATCCATGGGAGTTTAATGAAAGCCAGATTAATTGTCATCTATCCAGTCATGTTTTTATGTAACAAGCTGACCTTCTTTTTTTTCTGGAAACACCAAGAAACATTTGGTGGGTACAGTAGTATATTGACAGTTTATCAGGTGGAAAATAGCTATAACTCAATTTTGATCTTATATTCTGATATTAGTAGGAAGATTGCTAATGTAATTATATTATAATTATTTGTAAAGTTTCATATAAATATGATCGGAAAGCATAACATGTAAAGATGATGATTAAAATTATATTTATGTGGAGTAGTACAATATATAGTTTTGCTATGAACTGTAATAATCAGCTTTTCTGGAAGTGGTTTTTCCTCAGCCACTGCAAGTGTTCCACTAAGAGCAAAGGTAGCCTAGCAACAGTAGAGTGGAGGAGTAATTGTACTAGATGACATTTAATGCCCTTGAAATATTAATATTTTATAATACTTTCAAGTCTTCATGGATAGCAGAGATGAATTCCCTTATTTGTGCAAAATATTAGAAAATGGTCAGTTTTCTTAATGTAGAGTTTTGTTTTGTTTTTTAAGACTATGTTTAATATTCTGATGGAGAACTAAACACAGCTCAAGAACTTTCCTCAAGTCTTTAAGATGAGTTCATGTTATTGGACAGAACCTAATTACCAGAAGGAAAGCAACTAATGACAAGCACAGGTGAATTTGATAAATACAGGAGCTAAAATTTAGCAATTAGGCTTTAGTTTAAGATCAGTATTGAAGAGTGCATAAAATTTGTAATAATTTTCTCCCAATTATTTGAGACAAAAATCAATAGGAACTAAGTTAAGGAATAAGGCTAATGAGAAAAAGTTGCATAATTGTAATTACCCCATAATGATAAATGGGTTTCATTGTAAATTACCTTCTGTGATTTTTATTTATTCATTCTATAAATTGTATTTGAAGTGGCTAAAAATAACTAGTTTCTATGTGAAAAGTTCAAGCAAAACAATTATTTCACATCAGAGCCTACCAAACCAAAAAGAATGAATTTGTGGTTAAGCACAATTGTATTAGTTAACATTATTTTTGACCTTTCTGAAATCACAGAAAATCAATCAGAATACAGTGATACAGATTAAGTTGTGACCATTTGTCTATGTCAACTTCGAAAAATGCACGAGTATATGACATGCTACTTGCTTTCTTGAAAACTCACATTTATTTACATCAAAACTATCAAACATATAAAAGTAAATTGTTAACTATTAAGTAACATAGTGTTCACTTTAATTTTCATAAGAATATGCCACTGAGTAATGGCACAAAAAGGTAGACTGATATCAGAAAGTGGTGGGTTCAATTTGTGGCTTATCCAACTACCATGTGTCTGTTAAGCAATAATTTAAATCATCTGACCTTATATTTCCTAACTGTAAAATATGGTGCTGACTTTAACTTCATTTGTCATGAGAGTGACTATAATAAATACAGGTATCTAACACACAGGTGTGTTCAAAATATTATTACTTTATGCCAACAACAACAACAAAATAATTTATTTTACTGGGCAGGGAACTCCACATTCAAGGATCAGATTAAAATAAAATTAATTTGCATTTTTTCAAATTAGTATTCAAACTGCTTAAAAGATTACCTGATAGTTCCAAGTGGTCAGTTCATTATCTCTATGTAAAGAAATATACTAGAAGACAAGCTATAATAAAAAAGTTTACTACATGGCATCAAATCAGATCAAAAGAAAAGATTTGGGTCACCATTGTCACTGAGTTTGATAGTATGATGTGGCAAGGGAATACCTCTTTAGAAATCCTTAATGACACTGTACCTTTGGTGATGCTAGAGATAGAAAAAAGTTTTTGAACTATAATCTTCCCATTTAACTTCTTTATGATTATCATCTCTTTTCCTTCCAAAACATTGTTTCTCTAGAAATTGTTTTCCATTATTGAGAAAATTTAGACAACCTAGTTCCTTTTCTGTAGCTTTCCAGTGTCTTTAATAGCAAGTGAAATTCCTCAGACTCACCATCATCATTTATGGATTTGGCAGGGCTGTTTATGTGTTGGGTGCTTGTGCTGTCTTAATTTCTTTCCCCAAAGTAAATGATTCCAAATTCTACCTGTACTTTTCTGGTTTTCCCTATAAAGTATCAACCAATAAATAATCCCAAAATCTTACAATCTGTACTTCCAATAAATAAAGCAAACTACTGCTTATTTCAGCAAGTTTCACAATAAAAAGTTAAGTTGTTATTATCTGTGAAATATGTAACAAATACAATACTGATTTAAAGTCTACAAAGTCCTAAATATCTTTTCTCCCATTAGAGATGACACTTGCCATCATTGTTTAGCAAAAGTTCCAAATGAGCAAGACTTCCTGAAGGCATCTGCCTTACCCCAAAATGGACATAAAATGTCCACCAATTCTTCAGCCATCCAAATGCTAGTACATGACAATTTCTCCATTATCTATTTCTTTTTCCTTCTTTTTTGTCCTCCTTCTCTTCTCTCTTCCTTCTTTGAGTTGCCTATTCAATTTATTCTTAATAACTTGACCTAAGAAAAATAATTTGACAATTATATCACATAGTCCCTTAATTTCTTTTTTTTTAATTTTTGCTCAAGTACAGTTGTCTCCACTTTCCCCCCAACACTCTCCTCCACCCCAGCCATTCCCTAATCCCACCCCCCTTGTTTTTGTCCATGTGTCCTTTACAGTTGCTCCTGAAAATTCTTCCAATTCCCCACCCCACCCCCGCCATTATACCTTCCTACTTCCCCTCTGGTTACTGTTGGTTTGTACTTAATTTCAATGTCTCTGGTTATATTTTGCTTGCTTGTTTGTTTTGTTGATTAGTTTCCACCTAAAGGTTAGATCACATGGTATTTGTCTTTCACTGCATGGTTTATTTTACTTAGCATACTCCTCTCCAGTTCCATTCATTCTGTCACAAAGGGTAATTTCTTAATATTATTTGAAATAAAAAACTCTGAAAACAATTCTCCTATATCATTGACTCAATACAGTTTTAAACTGTTATACAGAGAATGAAGTATGAGGAAAAAAGTAATTTATTATGAGATTAGGTATGTCATATAGATTAGGTCTATATTTATTATGAGATTAGGTATGTCATATATCTTATCTTGTTGCCACAGTAATTTATAGTCAACATAAAGTTTTGTCTTTGCAAAAATGAGTAAGTGTGTTTTGTTAACAATTGTAATAACAATATTTTGACAATTACAGCTAGTCTATTTAAAATATGCTTTTTGTGTTAAATAAGAAAATAGTTATATAAAAGTATATCCAGTGATGAAAATGATTAAGCATTAACTCTTTTTAAAAAGGTTGATTCTTGTCCTCTTTCTTTTTATGGGAGAAAAAACATTCATAGGGAAAAAGAAGATCCAATAAAGAGTATTTGTATCTTTACCAAAGAAAAACTTCCATTAAACTCTGAATCTTTTTAGAAAATTCTGAGTATAATGAAAACTATTTTTTCAAGCATTAATCTCAGGTCATTAGAGTGCTTAGGTAATTAAGTATCCTTGTCATTTAAATATTTCTAGTTACGTTTTATTTAACTAATTAAAAAAGTAAAATGATTTGTAGACATTTTGAAGGCAGAGTTATTTGTTTCATTTTCATAGCTTCAAAGGCAAAAAAAGTCAGTTAATTGTCCAGAGTTAAAACATGTGAGTCTGTGTTATTTTCAGCACATACAATCCTTAACATATATGTGTATATTAATCTCCTACTACAAATAAAATTTTAAAATATTTCAGAAAGTGAAGCTACACCAACATCTCAAGAAAATATATAATAGTTTCATGAATACAAGAACTGTTATATAGTTCAGATTTTGATTAAAACAAATAAACTAGCAAATCTCATGAATGTGTATTTGTTATAACAATACATTGAGACTACAGTATGAAATCACAATGTATATAATATAACAAAGGATGCATTTAGAGAATGTCCAGATATCCCTAACCTGTCATTCTTTAAAATATATAAAATTTTACTATAAAAATAGCAATAACTTTTTACTTGTTCCTTCCCTATAGTGCATGTCATACATACAGGCCATGATCAAATTAAGAAAAGTGTAGGATGAGAGACTACCAAAACTGCAACTAATTTATTGTATGTATGAGAACATTTTTATTGAGAACTGCTGTAACCAATTCACTTTAGTATATCAAGATATAATAGTTGGTGTGCATCACTTTATAAGGTAAAATTTCATCTACATTTACAGAAGGTAATTGTGTATGTGTTAAAATATACCTATAAATACAGTATAAAATAATAGAAAATTTAGAAATTTCTTGTTGAAAGTTTACTCAAAATGCATAAATTCTGGTATTTAGAGAACATTAAATATATGTTTTATTTGTATTATGTGTGTATAAATGTAGATATGTAAAGAGGAATACATAGATCATTAAATAATAACTGAAACCATGAGGAGTTCACAGTCTGGAATAAGAAAAGAAAGAACGAAAAAGTGCATACCAAAGCTTCATACAAATATGACCAAGGTAAGGAAAATTTATTGTGAGATACCACAAGACAGAGAGATAGTCCATTATATACTCATCAAATACGACATTTTTTTTAATGGTTGACAATTTCTTTTTTAAAATGTATTTTATTGATTGTGGTATTACCGTTGTCCCATTTTTTTCTCTCCTTTATTCCATTTCACCCTGCACCTAACCTCCCACAAGCATTCCCCCACTTTAGTTCATGTCCATGGGTCGAACATATACGTTCCATTTCCTACACTATTCTTTTCTTTTTTAAGATTTTATTTATTTATTAGAGAGAGGGTAAGGTAGAAAGAGAGGGGGAGAAACATCAATGTATGGATGCCTCTCACATGATCCCCACTGGGGACCAGGCCCACAACCCAGGCATGTGCTATACTGGAAATCAAACTGGTGACCCTCTGGTTCACAAGCCCATGCTCAGTCCACTGAGCTACAGCAGCCAGGGCTTCTACACTTTCTTAACCTCCTCCTGTCTTTTTTGTAATATTTATGTTTCTTATTCCCTGTACCTTTCCCCCATTCTCCCCCTCCCCATCCCCACTGGATAACCCTCCATGTGATATCTGTTTCTCTGATTCTGTTTCTGTTCTAATTGTTTGTTTAGGTTTTTTTTTTTTTTTTAATTGCGGTTGTTTAGATTCAGTTGTTGATCATTGTGAGTTAGTTGATATTTTACTGTTCATAGTTTTTGGTCTTCTGTTTCTTAGATAAGTCCCTTTAACATTTCATATAATATGGGCTTGGAACTCCTTTAAATTGACCTTATCTGGGAAGCATTTTATCTGCCCTTCCATTCTAAATGGCAGCTTTGCTGGATAGAGTAAACTTGGATGTAGGCCCTTGACTTTCATGACTTCAAATACTTCTTTCCTGTCCCTTCTTGCCTCCAACCTTTCTTTTGAAGGTTGCTTTCTCTAGCTGCTTTTGAGATTCTCTCCTTATCTTTCATCTTGGCTAATGTAATTATGATGTGCCTTGGTGTGTGCTTCCTTGGGTCCAAATTCTTTGGGACTCTCTGAGCTTTCTGGATTTTCTGGAACTCTATTTCTTCTGTCAGATTTGGGAAGATTTTTTCATTATTTTTTCAAGTAAGTTTTCAATTTCTTGCTCTTCCTATTCTCCTTCTGGCATCCCTATGATTTGGATGTTGAAATGCTTAAAGTTGTTCCAAGGGTTGATGCCAATGGGCATCTCCCCATTTTTTTGAATTCTTCCTTCTTCATTCTGTTCTGGTTGAATGTTTTTTTTTTTTTCTTCTTCTGCTCCAAACTATTGATCTGAGTCCTGGTTTCCTTCCCATCACTGTTGGTTCCCTGTATATTTTCCTTTATTATACTTTGCATAGCCTTCACTTTTTCCTCTATTTTGTAACCATACTCTGCCATTTCTGTGAGAATCCCAATTACCAGTGTTTTGAACTTTGCATCTGATAGTTGAGCTATCTCTTCATTGCTTAGTTCTATTTTTGGAGTTTTGATCTGTTCATTCATTAAGGCCCTATTGTTTTGTCTTGGTGTGCCTGTTATGTAGTAAGGGGCAGAGCCTTTGGTATTTGCCAGGGCCAACAACCCACTTTGCTGTGTTGTGGAGCTGTATGTGGGGGATAGGTCAGAGAGAAAACAATGCTGCTTGCTGGGCTGTTGGCCTGTTTCAGTCACTTCCTCAACTACCCAGAAGCAAATTGGGCCCTTCTGGTGCTAATTCCCAGGTGAGTTGGTTTGTGTACATTCTAGGACCCCGGGGGTCTCTTCAACAAACTCTCCTGTGAGTCTGGGAGTTTCTCCTGCTTCCAAAACCTCCACAGTTTTTTACAGTCAGAGGTTTTGAGGCTTTACTTCCCCACACTGGAACCCCAGGTTGCATGGTCTGCCTCAATCACCAGTTGTTCTTCCTGGTTTATCCACATGCAAATGTGTGACTGCCCAGTCCACCAGCTGCCTCCTTACTACATGTCCTCTTTGGTCCAGCTGCCCCTCTCTGCTCTTCCACCCAGTATGGATGCATACTTCCTCTCTAACTCCTTGGTTGTTGGACTTCCATACTGTTCTATTTTCTGACAGTTCTGGTTATTTTTTGTTTTTAAATTTGTTGTTGTCCTTCTTTTGGTTGTGCAAGAATGGCAAGTTTTTCTACCTTTACCTCCATCTTGGCTAGAAGTCTCTCAAATTCAACTTTTTTTTTGTGGTTGTTGTTGTTTTAGTTATTTTATTGCTGTTCAATTACAGTTATCTGTGTTTACTCCCCACCACACCCATCCACCTCAGCCAAACCCTCCTCCCACCCTTGCTTCCACTCCCCCTTAGTTTTGTCCATTTGACCTTCATAGTTGTTCCTGAAAACCCTTCCCTGCTTTCCCCCATAATTCCTTCCCACCTCCCATCTGGTTACTGTCAGATTGTTCTTAATTTCAATGTCTCTGGTTATATTTTACTTGCTTTTTTCTTTTATTGATTAGGTTCCAGTTAAAGTGGCATCATATGGTACTTGTCCCTTACAGCCTGGCTTATTTCACTAAGTATAAGCTTTCAATTTCCATCTGTGCTGTCACAAAGTGTAGGAGCTCCTTCTTTCACTCCGCTCTATAGTATTCCATTGTGTAAATATACCATAGTTTTTCGACCAATCCATTTACTTCTTGTACTTGGCCATTGTACTGCTATAAACATTGGCGCACATAGGTTCTTTTGGATTGGCATTTCAGGGTTTTAGGTTAGAATCCCAGCAGTGGAATTCCTGGGTCAAAAGGTAGTTCCATTTTTAGCTTCCTGAAAATTTCATACTATTTTCCCCAGTGGCTGCACCAGTCTGCATTCCTACCAACGGTGCATTAAGATTCTCTTTTCTCCACATCCTCTCCAGCACTTGTTTGTTGATTTTTTTTATCATGGTCATTCTCACTGGTGTGAAGCGGTATCGCATTGTGGTTTTAATTTGCATCTCTCTGATGGCTAGTGATGCTGAGCATATTTTCATATGTCTCTGGGACCTCTATACATCCTCCTTAGAGAAATGTCTGTTCAGTTCTTTTGACAATTTTTTAAATTGGGTTGTCTGTCTTCCTGGAGTAGAGTGATGTGAGTTCCTTATATATTTTTCATATGAAACCCTTTTCCAAGGTATTGTAGGCAAATATGTTGTCCCATATAGTTGGTTCTCTTTTCATTTTAATGCTAGCATCTTTAGCCATGCAGAAGCTTATTAATTTGATGAGGTCCCATTTGATTATAGTTTCCTTTATGTCCTTTGCTTTGGGGGACATATCAGTGAAGATATTGCTGTGTGGAATGTTTGAGATTCTCTGGCTGATGTTTTCCTCTAGGACTTTTATGGTGTCACCACTTATATTTAATTATTTTATTCACCTCTAATTTATTTTTGTTTATGGTGTAGGTTGGTAATCAAGTTTCATTTCTTGGAATGTCACTTTCCTGGTCTCCCAACACCATTTGTTGAACAGGCTATTTTTACTTCATTTTATGCTTGTGTCCCCTTTGTCACATATTAATTGACCATAGAGATTGGGGTTTATGTCTGGACTCTCTAATGTTTTCCATTGGTTTATGTGTCTGTTCTTATGCCAGTACCAGGTTGTTTTGATTACAGTGGCCTTGTTAGACAGTTTGATATCAGGTATTGTGATCCCTCCTGCTTTGTTCTTCTTTCTCAAAATGCTGCAGCTATTTGGGGTCATTTATGGTTCCATATAAATTTATGAAATGTTTCTTCTATATCTGTGAAATATGTCATTGGTATTTTAATAGGAATTGCATTGAATCTATAAATTGCTTTAGGTAGTATGGATATTTTGATGATGTTAACTCTTCTAATCCATGAGCATGGTATGTGCTTCCATCTGTTTGTGTCTTCCTTAATTTATTTCTTCTGTGTTTTGTAGTTTTATGAGTATAGGTCTTTTACATACATGGTTAAGTTTATTCCTAGATACTTTATTTTTTTGTTGTTGTTGCTATGTGAAATGGGATTTTTTTCCTGATTTCTGTTTCTGACTTTTCATTGTTGGTATACAAAAATGCCTTTGAATTCTGAATATTGACTTGTATCACTCTGTTTTGACAAATTCATTTATTAGGTCAATGAGTTTTTTGGTGGAGTCTATAGGATTTTCTATGTACACTATCATGTCATCTGTAAACAATGACAGTTTTGCTTCCTCCTTTCCAATTTGGATGCCTTTTACTTTTTTTCTTGTCTGATTGCTGTTGGTTGGACTTCCAATACTATGTTGAATAGAATTGGTGAATGCGGGCATTCTTGTCTTGTTCCTAATCTTAGTGGGAAAGCTGTAAGTTTTTGCCCATTGTTTTGATGTTGGCTGTATGTCTCTTGTATATGGCCTTTATTAGGTTGAGGAATGCTCCTTCTAATCCCACTCCTCTATCCATTTAGGCATCGTATGTCTTTTGATTGAAGCCTTTAATATGTTTACATTTAAGGTTATTATTGATAGGTACTTATTCATTGCCATTTTTTTGTATCTATGTCCCTCTCTTTCTCATTCTCTTCCTTTTCTTAGCAGACCCTTTAGCATCTCTTGTAGAGCTAGTTTGGAGAAGGTGTAACCTTTGAGGCATCTTTTGTCTGGGAAACTCCTTATATGGCCTTCCATTTTAATTGAGAGTCTTGCTTGATAAAGTATCTTAGATGCAGGCCTTTTTTTTTCTCTCTCTCTCATTTCTTGGACTATTCCTTGCCAATCTTCTGGTTTGGAGTGTTTCCAATCAGCTGCTAGACTTATTGGGGCTCACTTGTATGTTATTTTCTGTTTTTCCCTTCCTGCCTTTGAGAATCTCTCTTTTGTCTTGGAATTTTGCCATTTTAATTATCATGTGTCTTAAAGTGGGCCTCTTTGGGTTCTTCTTGATTGGAACTCCCTTGTTTCTTGGATTTGTGTGACTTTTTCTGTCATGAAATTAGGAAACTTTTCCATCATTACTTTTCAAACACGTTTTCTATTCCTTGCTCCTATTCTTCTGCTTCTGGTTTCCCTATTATACCGATATTATTACATTTCATGTTGTCTTGCAGTTTCCTTAATAGCTCTTCATTCTTTCTGAGTCTTTTCTCCTTTTCTTGTTCTTTCTGTTTTTTTTCTATCTTGCCATACAGCTTGCTGATTCAATCCTCTGCCTCCTCTAGCTTGCTTTTGTTTCCTTTACTATCTTCTTCAATTCAGAAATTCATTTCCTGTTGGCTCTTGGTGATAGCTTCTATTTCTTTTTTCATGTTGATATAGTTTGCAGTGAGTTCATTGTAGTTTCCCTGTAGTTTTTTTGTAATGCTCTGTGAGCTCATTGAGCTTCCTTATAACCATTGCTTTGAACTCAATATCTGATAGCTGACTTGCTTCTATTTCATTTAGTATTCTTTCTGAGGCTTCCTCCTTTCCTTTAGGGATTGTTTCTTTGTCTCCCCATTGTTTGTGAGACTCTTCTTGTCAGCCTCTGCTTCTTAAATTGATCTGTTCTGGCTCCCTGGGTTTATGGTATGAACTTCTACAGTATGAGACCTATGAGATTTAGAAGTGCAGTCTCCTTGATTTCCTCTGCTTGCTGGCCTTGGGCTGTTCTTTATATTGCCTTTCTGGATGTCTTTGGTTTATGATTGTTGTTAGGTATTTCTTTGGTGGGTCCTTCCCTCCAGCTGGTTAACTGGGGGTCACTCAACCCACCACATCTTGTATTCTGTTGTTCAGGTGTGGACAGATTGTGTTGAAGCTGGTCCTTCTGTCTGTCTGATGTTTTGAGGCTTCTCTCTCACTTTTGTTCTTGTTATGGGTAATTTCTCCACCATTTAGTTTTAATTCTAAATTGGTTGTGGGTAGAGGTTAGTGTGGTTTCCACTTACTCCTCCTATTATTATCTGTTGATGGTTACTTTGTTGGTGTATTTCTTTTTCCATGAGGTATACTGGTATTCATGGCTCCCACCTACTCTTTTATGTGATCAGTTGGAGGGGAAAGCAAAATGGATTAAGAGAGCATGAGTGTATTCTGTAGGACTTAAATTACCAACCATAGAGAAGAGCTAGGAGATCCTGCATAAATATAGTGTTAAATGTGATATTTCATACAACTAGTCACTTTTAAGACAGGGTGAAAAAAATATAGGACTCTTGTTAGGGTTGGGGAGGATTGTGTATTGGATCCAGAAACCAGTGAGCTTGTGGGAGGTCAAATTATGAAATATAGTGAGAATAAAGAATAGAAAATGGGTGTATTGTGTGTGAGAATGGAGTTAACCACAACAGTAATAATGTTCTGGAAACAGTCAAGTGAGCTAAGATCTAGGATGGGTGCTATATAGTATTTACAATTGTATGGAACAATAATTATTTACAATATCAAGGGAGCAACAATCATATGATAGAATCCATATGATATGAATAACAAGAATGGGAAGTACATGACCTATAGCGATGTGCTGTTGGAACACAAGTGAAATGAAAGAAAATTAAAAATACACTATGAAAGAGAGAAAAAGGTAAAGTAGTCAAAAAATGCAATTAAACAAAGAAAACTAAACAGAAAGAAGAGAAATAAAAAATGCTAATAAAATAAAAGAAGTAAAAATAATGAAATAATAATAATACAAATAAATATTAAGTTTTAAGTTTTTGGAATGGGAAAGTGAAATTTGCCTCACTTTCTCAGTTATTGAGTGACCCCTCTTTGGGTCTGACTCTGGTCCTTTCACAGCTTCAGTTTTTATTGTCTCACTTATTGGTGGGGGGAGAAAGGAAGAAGGAGGGTGAAAAAGCCTCCTACTGGCTTTAAACTGGCCAAGCCACTTCTGCTGGTCTTCCTGGCTGCAGCAGGCTGAGAGGGGCTTGGTTTCACTGTTCTCCTTCCTGTGGTTTTGTGCGGATAGGGGCCAGGTCTGAGCTGTACTCTTCACAGTTGCCCAGCCTCCAGCCCAGTTCCTCAGTTCACTGCCAGTTTCCTAGTGCCCTTCTGTGCCAGGCCTATGCCTGCAGTCCACCACATATGCTGTTTTTGAGGTGCGCTGATTAGGGGCAACTCACACAACACCTTCTCACTCTTTGCTGTCTCAGATGCTAGGGACTCACAGAATCTCTTCAGGGTAGTTCAGCTCTCCCACTGATTTAAGTCTTCTGGGGACTGCTGATTCCCTGGGCCCTGCTGCTCTCCTCTGTGGGGGGTTCCTCCACCTTCCTCTTAGTGATCCAGTCTGGTCTGCAGGGCAGGGTCACCATCTTGGCTGAGTCTGCAGATGAGGGTGGACATCTCTGAGGCTGTTGGTGTGAGTGGGCGGCCTCTACTGCTGCCATGGGAGCTCAGTTGCAGGGTGGTGGTGTTGGTCATGTGCTGGCCTCTGCTGCTGCTACTGTGGCAGTAGAGTGGGGGCAGTTGAGGGGACAGCACAGCAGCTGGGTCAGTTGCATACCACTGGGGTCGTGGGCACAGTTGGGTGCCTCCCCTGCCATTGCCACCAGGGTAAGGTAGGAGTGCAGCCCCAATCCTGGAGGTAGAGGTGTGCTCACAACGGAGGCTGTGGAGGCTACATGCACACAGCCAGAGGAGTCGGGGGTGGCTGCTATGGGAGAATTCCCTAAACAGCCACCAAGTGCCTTCTTTTTTTTAATTCCTCCTGTACTTGATCCCAGCACAGAGAAGTTTTTCTTCCAATCTATCTCTATAGGAATAATTTACCTTGGTTTTTGACCACTGCTAGTAAAAGTACAAATCTTTTCTTAGTTACACTGTTAAAACAATTGACTGGATCATGACTAGCATGTAGCAGAATTAGATAGAATCGAATGTATAAATTAAATATTTTATGGAATTAAAATATATAAATTATATATAAAGAATATATTACAATCATATGCAATATAATATAATATAAATTATAATCAATTATAATATACTAGTAATATATATTGTATTGATATTCTCTTATACATTTTGTATATATATATACTTATAACAATATTATCATAAATTTTATATTTGTAAGAGAATCTCTTAGATGCTTTGATAATATAATAGTAAAACACTTCTTCATGAAGCCCATGATGGAAAATAAATTTTCTTCTAAAATTTGTAGTAAAAATTTTTTGAAACCTCAATTTAAGCAGAAGTTTATATTTTGGTTGTCTACTGTACATGATTTATCTGGGTGGAGGTATATGATGAGATGTGAAGATGCAGTTATTTATATACATTAGGAAAGATTTTCTTTCCTGATAAAATGAGAGAAAGCCCATGGTTATCCTTCTCCCTCTTCTTACCACCTGGGGTATTTTTAAGGAGAGATGATGTTTCACTTCCTTGCATGGGGATACAAGACTAAGAACAAAAAAAAAAAAACAGAATGCAGAAAGCTGGAAATCACCTGGGTCATTATTGATATATTTCAGCTTCTGAACTCAAGTTCTAATTGTCTATCACCAAATGTTTATTATGAGAGATAGTCCAATGTTTAGCTTTTAAACTGCATTTGAATGTCATTCTGCTTCTTGTAGCCAATATTATTTGTAGAGAAAAAATAATTTAGCAAAATAAAAATGTTTAGGTCGATGTGGGTTTCAAGCAGGAGAATAAGAAAGGTCAACTTGCATGTTTAAAATTTGATTCTGTTTGTAGAGGAAAAAGTGGTAAAGGTTTGATTCCAAAATCAAAGGTAGAAGCTAGAACATGTTCAATGCATCAGATATGTAAAAACCAAAATTAAGGAAATAACTATAAGATTGAAGACAACATGTAGACAATGTTTGTTACTTTGGAAAGGAAACTAAGATAATAAATAAATATTCCCCTAAAATAACTACCTAATTTCTGGGTAGAATAGTGCATTTTTAACATATAAGAAGTAGGAAAGGAGAGATCATTTTGGGAAGTTGACCATGGAGATAATTTGAACAAGTCATTTAGAAAAAGCTTACAGCATTTCTAAATGGACATATTTGGTAGTGGTTAAATTATGGATTTTAGTGTCAGGAGAAAAGTTTCAAATATCAACATAAGTATGAGAATCATAACCACAGAGTACTATATTCAAGCCTCAGGCATCATTCATTTTACAAATATTTATGGGGTGCTTAATGTATGCCAGGAAATACTATATGTGCTTAAAATATAGTGAAAAAAAACCAGAAAACTAAAAATGGAACTGCCTTT
This sequence comes from Tonatia bakeri, assembly GCA_004024845.1. Lineage (NCBI taxonomy): Eukaryota > Metazoa > Chordata > Mammalia > Chiroptera > Phyllostomidae > Tonatia > Tonatia bakeri. The sequence goes on from PVIA01008260.1 coordinate 31,142, forward strand.
TGACCCAGCACTTCCACTGCTGGAATTATACCCAAAGAACTCTGAAACACCAATTCAAAAGAACCTATGCACCTTAATGTTCATAGCAGCACAATTCACAATAGCCAAGTGCTGGAAGCAACCTAAATGTCCATCAGTTAATGAATGGATCAAAAAACTATGGTACATTTGCATGATGGAATACTACGCAGCAGAAAGAAAGAAGGAGCTCCTACCCTTTGTGACAGCATGGATAGAACTGGAGAGCATTATGCTAAGTGAAATAAGCAAGGCAGTGAAAGACAAATACCATTTGATCTCACGTATAAGTGGAACTTAATCAATAAAATAAAACAAACAAGCAAAATATAACCAGAGATATTGAAATTAAGAACAAACTGACAGTAACCAGAGGAGAGGTAAGAGGGAATAATAGGGGGAAAGGGTTTTCAAGAACACCTATAAAGGACACATGGAAAAAACCAAAGAAGGTAGGATTAAGGATGGGAGATGGGGATGGCTGGAGCTATGGGGAGTGGTGGGGAGAAAATGGAGAGAACTGTACTTGAACAACAATAAAATAAAAAAGAAAACACACAGCAAAAATCTTCAACTGGTAAGGCCTACATTTTTTACTGTAATACAATAAATACCTAGTGAATATCTGTGTGGGCTGTGTGTGTGTTTGTGTGTGTACACTTCCCTCACCAGGAAATTTCTTAATGATTTATTAAATAGTTTCCTCCAGGCCCTCCCAAACACATAGTCAGAAGGTCAGTTTTTCACTCATATACATAAGAGTAACAATACCATGACTTATTTGTTAAGCTTTTCATCCCCATTTCCACTGACTTTTTCTTATTTAATTGTTGGGGACCACCCTGCCTGGTCTCAGGAAGCTGTGATCCCCTGTGACTTAGGCTGAGTGAGAGACCTCCGGACCAGGAGACACTAAGGAGACAAAAACTTATTCCCGTGGCATGAACACTACCTGTTCTGTGCCTGGCCTTTAGTGCTTGATCAGTTAACCAATGATGGGTAACAATTCTCTAGGATAGAGAATGGACCTAAGACAGGTGCTGATCATGTAAAGGCCTTTGGAATGAGACTCACAAAGCTGTGGAAATGAAGGGGCTGTGGAAAGAAAGGGTGATCGACATCAACCCCTGCCCCCTCTAAGCCTGAGTCTTTGTATTTAGATGTGATAAATCCAAGTCTCCTGGCTGCCTCTGTCTCCTGCCCTTTTCAGGGCTAAGCAAATAGCCAAAGGGGCAGCTCAGACCGGAGATAGCGGACCCCCCAGTGTAATCAGGCCTGGGACATAGAATATGCAAGATTCTGTGAGATCTATTTGCTGGAGGATGTTATTAACTTGGAATTTAAAGACATAGACAGGAAACCAAAACTAGCCCTTAGAGCCATGTAGCCCTTTTATATGATAAAACTCCAATCTCTGCCCGGAATCACAACAGGGATTCTGTTAGCATCTTTGTAAGTTACCTGTCCCCTTGATCCTTTCTGCCAGACTGTGAATCCACAAACCAAGTCTACTTTCTAAATAAAACCCCCCTGGGGTAAAGGATCGGGTCACCCCCCACTAGAGGGGGTGGTCACGTTCTCTATTATCTCCACAGAATTATGCTAGATTCTGTGTATTACACGTGTTTAATGAACATCCGCAGCCGAGATGAATACCGTGGGAACTCCCTGCCACTAATTCTTTTACATTTAATGAGGGTGATAATTTAATATTCATTCTAAGAGTGTGTTAGCATCATTTCCTTGGGTTTTGCCAGAGCATTTTTAGTCCTATATACTAGGACACTGCTCTAAAATTGATCAAGTCTCCTTTATCCAATGTGTGATCCAGTTCTTTTGGTTTGGCAGCCCTAGAATCCAGTCCCATAAATACTCTCCTTTCTTCCTGGTCCTGAAGCTTCTACTTGATATGGTCTCTTTCCTTCTCTAGTAGGTATAAGCAGTTATTTATATTATTTGGAGCAAGTTATAAATAAATGTGCAGGAGGTTAATGGGGATAATAACTTCACAGAGTCCATATTTCCTTGAAGGATAGAGGTCCCTACTTATATATCTTCAAGCAAGCAAGAAGGCTAGTTCAGGAAGAAAGTATATGGGAGTAAAGGGGAGAAAACTGTACTTGAACAATGATTAAAATTAAAAAAAAAGAAAGCATATCAACCTGGACATGCCCATCCCATGTCCCATGGTCTCATTTGTTTTCCTCAGCTATAGGCCTGACCTTGGTATAGCAGCAGATTTGTCTAGGTTGGGAATTAATCTCTGGAGCTCTGCTATGTTATAATTAAGTTTTGTACCCACTTTTCAGCTTTTCTTGTCCTCTAAGAAAAATAGAGTCTGTGTACAAGATGTCAAGGAGCGTCTCTAGCTTTCATACTAAGCTTTCTATTATTAACTATACTCAGCTTTTTAAAAAATCAATTTTATCTAGCAACATCACTTAATTAAATTGTCTTTGTAATTTCTATTTCTTTCATATTAAATAACCCTGATATATCTGCTAGTGGATTTCCATTTTCTGGTATAACATTCCAGTTTACCACTGGGAAATGTGTCAGCAATCATAACTTTACCTTATTCAAGGGGTGACATGCACTCTGTACTGCTAACTGTAGATAATCCAACTCCAAAATCTCACTTAAGTCCCTGCATTCTAAAACAATTCTTGTACCAACTGTCACAGGTTGGTTTCCCTAAGTAACACTGAGATGTAAATTGGCATGAAGAAAGTGTGTTAGCACCTACTTCCAGTATCCAAGTCCAATTCAGTAAAACTCAGCAGTAGGATCTAACATGGGGAGAATGCGGGAGGGGTGCTCTTGAGAGGGCCCGGGACATTACTCTCTAGCATTCCATCATAGGACACAGCTGTCCCTTGGTTTTCTCCACTTGGAGAATTTTCTGGGAAGATATGAGAGCTGAAAATAGCAGCAATGAAATGATTCTTTAGTCTTGTGAATAAATCTGGATCTCAGCTTCCTGAAAGCCTTGTCAATCTTGTACAGACTTTGTCTTTGACTCTGAAGGAAATTCAGTTTTAACAGAACACGATGAGAAGAAGAAAAAGGAAACAGAACAGCTGAGTTTCCAGTATCATGGGAAGGTAGGAAATTTCATAAAATCTCCTAAGAAGTAATGGCAAGAATGAAATAATTAAATTAGAGGGAGGGAGTGAGGGAGTGAGAGATAAAGAGTGAGAGAGGGAGAGCATTTCCATGAGAAGGTGATTAACTATAAAATTTGGGAATGAAGAGAAAAAGGAAGATAGCTACAATTGGTTATGAAATGCTGGTCATTATATCTACATATTTATATATTTCTATTTATTTCTATTTTCTGTTTTTATTTTTATATTTTAGTCTTTTGGAAAGGGTTGAGCATATTTCTCTGCTAAAAAGAGCATGCAGTTAAAAAAAAGTGAGAAGTTGAAAATGGAATAAAATAATAGCTGAGTGGTCTGAAACAGGAAGATACCTATATATCCAAACTTGTCTTTCATCAAACTCTCTAATGGTTGAAATAATAGAAATAGTCTGGAAAGAAAGAAAAGGGAAGGGAAAAGATAAGTAAAATAAAAGGTAAATGTGAAAAGTTGTTGTGCTTGGTGTCCTCAACCAAAAGAAAACAAAAGAAAGAAACTGAAAAACATGAGCATTTGTCATGGGAATGGAAAGTGCTACAATGATAGGTGCCCTGTGTAAGGAGTCAGTACTGGTAGTTGTGCAGCAACAGCAGGATTTGCATAAATCAAGATCAGCATCCAAGATATGGAGTCACTGCAGACATAATACATTTCAAAATGTTTTTTATTTAACCCCAAAACTTTTTAAATAACTTCAACCTTAATTAATTTATTTTTTATTTTTAATTATATTTCATTTATTTTTATTTTTTAATTTAAATTATTTTATTGTTGTTCAATTAAGTTGTCTATATTTTCTCTCCACCCCTCCCCCCTCCCCAGCCAAACCCACCTTGCTCCCTTGCTTCCACTCTCCCCCTTGGTTTTGACCATGTGTCCTTTATAGTAGTTCCTGAAAACCCTTCTCCCCACTTCCCCTTCCCCTCTCCCCTCTGGCTACTGTTAGATTATTTTTAATTTCAATGATTCTGGTTATATTTTGTTTTGCTTTTTTCTTCTGTTGATTATGTTCCATTAAAGGTGAGATCATATGGTATTTGTCTCTCACCACCTGGCTTCTTTCACTTAGCATATTGCTCTCCAGTTCCATTCATGCTGTCCCAAAGGGTAAAATCTCCTTCTTTCTCTTTGCTGTGTAGAATTCCATGGTTTAAATGTACCACAGTTTTTTGATCCATTCATTTGCTGATGGGAACTTAGGTTGCTTTCAGCACTTGGCTATTGCAAACTGTGCTGCTATGAACATTGAAGTGTATAGGTTCTTTTGGATTAATGTTTCAAAATGTTTTAGAGAGATGTTAATGGTAAAAGGTAAGTAGAAAAAGAAGAAACATGACATTGCAGGATTTGAAAGTGGAAAAGTGAGTACTGTGTGTATCTCAGAGTGAAAGACTGAAGAATGACAATTATAAGGTGGGGATTTACAGGAATTTTCAAATATTTAAAAAACAAACATCATTTCCATGAAAGTTATTTTTCTCTCACAAATATCTGAGGCACACATAAAATCAGCCAATTGCATTAATAAAAAAATAAAATTTTATGTTATTAGCTAAAAGGATGTTGGAGATCATAATGTCTGAACTTGCCATTTCCCAACACAAGGAAACAAGAGTAAGGATTAACATTATGGTGGGTTATCTAATACTAGCTGGTTAAGGAGAATGAGACCTAAACATTGTTATATCAGGTTTCATGAAAATGTAATACTCAGATGTATAGTTCATGACAAAATGATATGTAAATTGTGTAAGGTATTTTTAAAAATATTTTTTGTTTCATATAAGTAGATATACATATACTTTATGAGGTAACCCAATACTAAGCAAATGTTGAACCAATATGTGGAATTGAAGACAAGCAGTGCCTTGACAGAAGTGATTACCCTGGAGATTCATGTAGATCTTTGTGTAATGGGGGAGCTTGTTACCATTGTATATCTGTCCTTCTATCTTTCTTATATCTCTACCCACATGCTCATCTGTAACTCTATCAACATCTATATCCATCTCTCCACTTATCCCTACACCTACGTCTTTACCTGTAACTGTATCAATATCTAGTTATCTATAAACCTGGTACTATAAATATGTCTGATATCTCATATTCTCAATAGTATAAACATGGTTCATTGGCATTTATAAAATAACTTTATAATTGATGACATAGTTCACATTTCAAAGGTTTTACCTGATAAAGCAATCAGCAAATATTTTAAGGTTTCACATCATTAATTTTTACTTAGATACAGCTTCCAAATTTCCTTGGCCCTGACCAATTAAATACTATACATAGGCACACTTTTCCCCACAGATTAATTAAAAATAATTGTCATGAAATAAAAATAAATAAAGCACATTAACATTAAAGAATGAGCCCTTTTTGCAGAAAAAAAGATTTTTGAATGACAGTGATTTATTTTAATGTTAAATCTTTAAGTTTAAATTATAAGAAAATAATTATGAGCTAATAATCTGTTAACTACAGAGAGCACACAGTCTTGAATAGTATAAATTTTAATAGATCCAGTTCTACTAAGCTGAACATATTTTTAAGCTGAACTATAAATTAATCAATAAGTATATATTTAGTTAAAAACATATATGTAATAATGAATTGCTTATCTATCCCTTCTTTTTATAGTCTTATTCTAGATATATAACTAGATAGAGTATACCTGAGATATTTCTGCTTTGAAAGCACATTAATAATATTATGAAGTGGTGGGTTGAACTGCCTGCCCTTACTTTTCTTGATAGATTAATATTACCATCTTTTCCTTGATACTCTGTATGTTCTTCCTAAAGGTTTAAAAATTAATTGCCTAAAATATTTGAAAGATACTATTTTAAGTGAGAATACATTTGAATTGCTAACAAAAAACTCATTTTTTAAAAGATAATGAATGATGATATTATGCCTTCTTCTGGCAATTAGTACTCCTAGAAATCACATTGAATTTCAGCAGTCACAGTATTCCTCCTTCATCATTTTCCTCCCATGTGATCCACACTAAAAGTCATATAAGTATATAATTTAAGCATGCATAATTGGGTCAAAGAAAATAAATATAATTAGCAGTGGCCATCCAATCAGTTATTAAATCAATTTATCAACTTAGTCCCATTAAAAATCTCTACACACCTACATTATATCAGGCGCTGTACTAAATGCTAGAAATACAAACAAATATATGCTTTAATTAGCCTTCCAAAAGAGCTTATGTTTTAATTTGGGAGACAGAAGTGCCTGAATACAGTTGTGATATTTTATAGAGGCCCAAAGCTATATAAGACTAGATTAACATATTTATATAAGTATTTCTATAGTATTCAAAATCACACACATTTCCTCGCATGCTACATATGTGCTACATATATTGGTGTAATATTTGCTGAGTAAAAGGATAAATAAATGAGTGTACATGAAACAATTTGTGCACTGAGATCAAGAGAGGCACCAAGGAAGCAGAATTGACTGTACTTGAATGAATTAGGGAAGATTTCATCACAGAAGGGATAATTCTGTTCAGTCTTCCCAGACACAGAAGCCACCAACCTGTTTCATGAAGATCAAAGAATTCCAAGCAGAAGGAAGAACTTGAGAAAAGGTCTCAAGTCAGAACTGAGAAGACTTACAGGGCCATGGAACGGAGGATGGAAGAAAGCATCACTTTAAGGGTATAGGGCTTGCCAGAAAGACACCAGTAATGTGTACACAACTTCAAAGGTACTCAGACCGCTCTTCGATTCTGTGCAACACGTCATTAAGCAAGAAATAACACCTTTGCTCCTGTTCATCTTGTCGATGGCCTATGGATTTCCTCATCCTATCACTCTAAAGAGCCATTAACAATATTATTGAGTGGTCATAGAGAAGATACCTAATGGGCAACTCTATTATATTAAATAATTAAAGAATATTAGTGAAATGTAAAAAATGATGACATTAGCATTTGGAAAGATCCCCTTGAAGGTAGCCTAGAGGATAAACAGAAGGGAGTGATGATAGAGAGTACTTCTCTTCACGTGCTAAAACTTAGATCTTTTCAGCTCAATGTTTATCTGCTTTGTCAGAAAATGCCCCGAGTATTGAAAAGATACTGTTTTTTCAAGAGTAGATTTAAGTAGTAGAGAGAAAATTTTTAGGTAGACTTGGGACTCACAACTGCTTAATTGCCAAAGGGTATATTTTAAAAGTCTTCAAATTAGGTTTCTGTGTTTTCTCTTTAAAGTACCATTTGCATTTCCAAACTGCAAGAGTGGAAAGTAAAATTGTTCAGCACCTCCTCTATTCATCTTTACCAACTACTCTATACCCTAACAGCCAGGTCATTTATTGTAAATAATGGATGATGGGGTATGACAATAATCACAAAAGTCATCTTCAAAGGATCTGATGCATCTAAGGAAATCAGCCCTGAAGTATTAGAAGGCTTAATAAAATAAATCCATACTCCTTTCTGTTCCCATTAAGTTTTTATTATTTCCCATTAAATGTAATTTCATTTGAACAGATTTTGAATATCAGAATTCAGTACTGGTATTTTATTGGTGTAAAGAAGAGTAAACAATTTATATGCATGGTGAGCTGTGGCTGAGGATCAAGTTTTATATCATAGCTGAGTCAGAACACATTTCACATGAGCTTACCACATGACCTACTAATTAAGAACAACTCATTGTTATCTCTATTAAGACCAATTTCACAGATAGATTCAAATATTTTCAGTTATGGTATACTATGTACAGAGCACAGGTTTTTAATGCTATGTCTATTCCTATGTGTATTCACAGAGATTGTATATGTCTTAATGACAATGCACATATGTAACCATGAATTAGCAAATGAGTACTGTTGATGATTACTCTATTCATTTGACATAGAGTTTCCTTATAATGATTTAGTGTTAAAGTGATGACAAACACAATGAGTGTATGATTTAAAGGCAAGAAAACAAGATTTTGTGTTAATTTCTAATGCTTTATTGTTCAAGATGTAATGTCTTAGGGAAGGGATAGAAACTCCAAAGTTCCAGTTCACTCTTCTTTAAAACTGTCATCAAATGAGATAATGCTCATGATGGCCCTTTCCAACTACTCCAGGTAATGCCAATATTCACAGTACTGTTGCCATTTGGCTCCAAATAAAAATCAACTGATTGAAAGTTTTCTACTCACAATTCTACCTACACTTTTAGATAATTCTTCATGACTGAGTCACTCTGTCAATATACTGGAATAAAATCAGAACTTCAGTGTTAGTAGCATAAATACTTGCTACTTCAACTTTTCATGAGTAAGTGCAAAGATCCATGGTGTGTATATGTACATTGTATGTGCAAGACTAAATTTGCTGGAATTCACATATGAATTATGGGTGTGTAGGTTGGTTTTGTCCACAACCATAGTTAGTAATATTAGTCACATTAGAAACTATCTCCAAACTTTAGTCTGAAAACAGAGCCTGAGTCAATGGCCTGGATGCATGCCATGTGTTTGGGAAGTGACTCCAGTTGTCAGATGTAAGGGACAGGGGGAGAGGGGTGGATTGAGACATGAGCTTTGGGAAGTGGAATGGACAAGGGAAGGGGTCAATAGGAGGGCATGTTGTAAAGTTAGTTACTGATCCAGTCCTGGTATTGACCCTGGGAAATCACTGGACAAACCCAGAGACTGTATTGTCAGACTCTCTACCTAAGTAAAAAATGAGGTACTATTTACCTGCTAACTCCAGATCTGAGTTGGTTAGGTGTGAGCATTAAATATACCACCATAGAGGTGGTGTTTGTGTGAGGGAGGTGTCTGGATCAACGCAGATCTGATCTGCAACACCTGGGGCAGCATTAGAGAAGCCCCATTCAGCAGCAGGCCATACCTGGGTCAGAGGGGAGGTCTTGCCCATTGCACCTGCGCAAAGCTGATTGAAGCCTTTTGTGCAACTGCTTGTCACAACTGTGTGTGAAATGGGAGACCAGAATGATTTTGAAGTAGTATACAAGAAATATCCAACATATAAACAACATTTCTCCTCTAAAAAATATTTATTCCTTAATCCTGATATAGCTGATGAGAATCTGAGGAACTATTATATGTATTATTTCCTGAACAGCTACTGCTCAGAATGAAAGAAGAGTATAAGTATGAAAATGTATAAAATGTAGTGAAATTTAGGAAGAAAGGTGTACTATATGAGTGATTGACATTTTTTAATTGATAACATCAAATTTCTTGTGTGGAAAATGGAATTGACCTGGGAAAATTCATCAGCTTATTGTCATCCTTACATGGTATATTTTCATTTAAAAATCCCAAAGAAATTGATTATGTTTGATAGAAGTGAAAATGTGAGTAATATTAACCTTCAGGAGAACACAAATTAGCCCATTAGCAATAAAAATATTCTTTTAATATTTAGTAATTAGCCATCTGACTTCTCTATAATATTCCCCAAGTTAGTTCTGATTTTAATTCAATTTAATCATCTTAATAAATATTCACTGAATGAATAGAATTCTTGTTTTAGCCTTCTGGGAGATACCCAGATAAAACGTTAATGATTAAGATGGAAGAAATACATTTGGGCTTGACTTTGGGAAATTAATTTGGCTTTTGGAGGATTTGATTTTCTCACCTTAAAAAGAGAGATTTAAAAAATGGACATTAATACTCATTCAATTTATCTAATTTGATGAATCTTCTTGACACAAAGGCTGTCTTTGTTCATTCCAAAGTGAAACATATCTAATGGTGTGTAAGGCTTTTTCCTACATCCCATTTTGCATACAGTTTTAGAACCATGTTGCCAAGCATAGTCACTTTAACCTTTTTGGGAATGTAAGTGCCTGGAATGCTACAACTATTACTAGTGTATTCTTGTCCTTTCTAGCTGACATTTTACTGTCCTAAACATTCTGTTTGAATTTGAATCACAAATGAGCTTAAAGGAAGTTTTCCTGAAAAACATATGGAAATGACACTGATTTTCTTAAGCTTATTATTATTTGTATTGACTTTACAATAGTACTCTATTGGTATTTGTTTAATATTTAGCCAAAGTCAATTAAATGTTCTGGTTCATATAATTTATTTGAGTTAGAAGGTTTTTTTCTATAGTTAAAAATGTTCTACTTAAATCACGAAAGTAAAACATTATGGAGTTCCTTTTTGCTTGGTCATTTTGAGAGACAGAGTTTTATAAAATAGTGAATTAAGTTCAGAAATAGCATTAGTGATGCAGTTTTTCTGTGCCTGGGTGACAGCTAATAATGCATTTACTTGTACTTGATGCACTGCCAGCTTTACTGGTTAATTTTAACTGTTACCATTGCTTGAAACTGGACTATTGTAGTATCATTCTACTAGAAATTGAGTCCTTGTGAAACTGAAGGCCTTTACATTTTTTCATTATTTTTTCTTACTTAAAGCTGAAATCTTTAAAAGACTAGGCAAATATGACACTGAAAGAGAAGAAACAAGCAAAGAGTAGGACTGAGTGATGACTAAACACAGTGTCCTATCCAGTTGTAGAGACCTATAAGCACGGTGTTTCATGCAGAACTTCCATCCATCTTGAGTTTATTTTTGTGTATGGTATAAGTTAGTGGATGAGTTACATTTTTTTTGCATGTAGCTATCCAGAACATAAATATAAGTCATGACACCATAAAAGTCCCAGAGAAGAACATAGGCGGAAAAATCTCAGATACTCCATATAACAACATTTTCACTGATATGTCCTCTAAAGTAAAAGACATAAAGGAAAGAATGAACAAATGGGACTTCAATCAAAATCAAAAGCTTCTACATGGCTAAAGAAAACAGCAGCAAAAGTGAAAAGGAACAAACTGTATGGGAAAACATACTTGCAAGTAATACCTCAGGCAAGGGTTTGATCTCGAAAATATATAAAAACTCACATGACTCCACTTCAGGAAGACAAACAATCCAATTAAAAAATGGGCAAAGGACCAGAACAAACACTTCTCAAAGGAAGACATACAGAGGGTCTGGAGACATATGAAAAAATGTTCAGCAACACTAGCCATCAGAGAGATGCAAATTAAAACCACAGTGAGATACCAATTCACACCAGTCAGAATGTTCATCATAAATAAATCAACAAACAATCAGTGCTGGAGAGATTGTGAAGAAAATGGAAATCTTAGTGCACTGTTGGTAGGATTGCAGACTGGCACAGCCACTGTGGAAAACAGTGTGGGATTTTCTCAGAAAACTAAATATGGAAGTGCCTTTAGACCCAGCAATTCCAGTGCTGGGACTATACCCTAAGAATCCTGAAACACCAATTCAAAAAAATCTATGTACCCCAATGTTCAAAGCAGCACAATTTATAATAGTCAAATGCTGGAGACAACCTAAGTGCTCATCAATAAATGAGTGGATCAAAAAAACTATGCCGCATTTATACAATGGAATACCACACAGCAGAAAGAAAGAATGAGCTCCTACCCTTTGTGAGAGCATGGATAGAACTGGAGAGCATTATGCTGAGTGAAGTAAGCCAGGATATGACAGACAAATACCATCTCAAGTATAAGTGGAACCTAATCAACAAAACAAGCAAGCAAGCAAAATATAACCAGAGACATTGAAATTAAGAACAAACTGACAGTAACAAGAGGGGTGGGAGAAGAAGGATAGTGGGGGAAAGAAGGGCAAGTGTCATCAAGGAACATGTATAAAGGACACATGGACAAAACCAGAGGGAGGTACAATTGAGGGTGGGGGGCGGGGGAAAGTGGTGGTGAGAAAATGGAGACAACTGTACTTGAACAACAATAAAACACATAAACAAACAAACATTAACCTACTGAAAAAAAGAACTTTAAAGGTTCCACAGAACTCTCAAATTCTTGAACTACATCATCACATTGTCTCTCCCTTTCATGACTGCCAGGACCATTGGCCTTGTGATGATGACTGTGCTTCTCTCAATGCTTCTGTTGGCTCAGATGTTCTTGTATTATCTTTCCTGAAGACCAATACAAGCCAAGCTAGGGTGGTGCCCTCCAGCAAGACTGGGTGGAATTTTGGTGGGGTCTTTCATATAATGAATGTGCAATAAAACCACATTTTAAAGACATAGAAATAAGAAGAGTTTAAAGTGTTATATACCTTATGGTCACTCTCCTTGCTATTGCTTAATATAATAAAAGAAAACATATTGCTGCTTAACATTAAAAATAAGAAATAAAGTAATGAAACCCCAATTTTCCTATTGGGTTTTGTTTCTAGATATCTATATCTAGATAGATGGATAGATAGGTAGATAAAGATAGGTAGATAATAGAGATAGATAGATGATAGATTAGATAGATAGATAGATAGATAGATAGATAGATAGATAGATGATAGATAGATATTTCTAGTCTTTGCTTAATGAAAGTTTCACTGTTAAACATGCTTGAAACCTTGGTTTAGTTTTATGCCACAATAACATTTAGAGGTCAACCAATGCATCTTTCAAAGACGTAGCTAGCAATTGCTGGGAACACTTTACTTTCTGACTGACATATTTTCATGCAAGAAGTCCACTTACAATAAACAAAAATGCTTACCAAGTAGTCAGAAATAATGGTGATGTATTAAAAGTATGCCTTTTAGCATACTTTCTTCAAGAAAAGTGAGCATTAGAGTGTTAGAGTCTGACTGCATGTTAGACTCTTTAATGCATGATGACCTTGTCAAGATTTTGATGAAAAGGTGGCAGGTAAGTATATTGTGAATGGGTTGCAAAATTCAGGGCTTGTCAAAAACATGATCCACTTCTGCACCTACCTTCATTTCTCAGCACAGGGACTCTGAAGTTTTAGTACAGGAACATGCACAAAAATGTGTAAAAAAAATAAAGATGAATCAACAAAGAAAACTATCTTTCTGCTTAGTTATGTCATATTAAGTGGCATGGCAAACATTTAAATACAGAGATTAGCTAGAATTGATACTGAATCACAGTAAGAAGTCTGAGGTTCCACATCAATCATCAGAAATTTATTTGATTTTTTTTTGTGTGTGGCTGTTTTCTTAGAATCAAATTACTCAAAATCATTCTTATTACAAGACAAACTGTCAATAAGTACACACTTTTGCATAATTTTGTTTTTGCTAATGCTGCATGGATAATTCTGCATTTAATAAAATAAATAAGCTCCTGTGTAGTGTAAACTCTAAATCCCCATTATTAACCTGCTTCCTAGTTAATCATACCTGCCCTGGTATCTTGCACTGTTATCAAGAACAAATGAGAAATGTACAGAAGTGAGGCAACTGTCATAAGCTTCCCAGATAACCCTTCAATACCAAAAACATTTTCCAGTTGGTGGGACTGTTACCACCAGACAGTTCTCAGATGTCACCTGGGAATTGGTTTAGCCAAAGAGATTCCTCAGGTCCAGGGGTCCACACCATTCGCAGGATTACCAATTGACACAGATACATAAAGGTCTGGCCCTTCTCCTTGATTCAGGACAACTCCAGAAGCACCTATGGGGTTTGCTTAGGCATTGGTCAGACTAAATTACACCCCAACTGCTCCCTGCCTGCCCAGACTTGCTCCTTTTCTTCCCATTCATTGTTGCATTGACAGTCCACTAAAAATGGTTAAAATACTAAATTTTATATACCTTTTAATACAATTTAAAAACTATTTGTTGATGAATGATAGTATGTTTAATTTTAAATGTTTGTTAAATACACAAGTTCCATTTCACAAAATAACTAAAGAAGCTTAGTTAATGCATGTTTTGTTAAATTAGATTCCTTAAACCAAAACATTCAAAATCTTCCAAAGCAAAACTAGTAACTCACTTGGATTTATAAATTTGGCCAATTCGTCTCTTGCTAATAATAACCTTTAATCCATTATTTAACTTTTAAATATATACATAGATGCCATTGATATTCAAAGTTACATATACAAGGGAAACCAGGACATCTAGGAAAAAATGTAGCAAGCAAATGCTTTAGTGCTAGAATACTGAAATAATGTAAATTAGAAAAAGAAATATTTTATGCTGCCTTTTGTGTCTCAAAATTACCATCCCAGAAAATTTCCTTCTGAGTCTCTAAACCTTTCTTTTAATTCTCACTTCTCTCTATTCCACTCTAATTTATTAGGATGTCTATTGTATTCACAATCAGGTAGAGGCAACTGACAAAATGATAAAGTGTTAGTGTACACCCACACAAGAATTAACCTCTTATATTTATTCCTCTGATTTGAATTTAAACCTTAAGTATGAATTAGCTATGAGAAGAGTTCGTCACTGAATGTTGCCAGTTGGAAAGTCAACCAAAATCTATAACATCTCACAACAGTAAGAAAATCGATATCTCATTAAACTCTCATCATCAACTATTATTTAATTCATGTCTTAATGTCATTCTTTCACATTTCCTAACTGTCTGCCCAGTTTGAACTTGATATGCTCTCATTAACACCATTGGCAACTATACCAATGAACTATTGGGAATAATTTCCTTATCTTTGAAGTAATTTCATGGTTATGAACTCAAGGGGTGGTTTTAACTAGTGGGAGAAAGTATTTGGGATACTTTGTGAATTATATATAATTATAATTTTACAGTAGGACTTAATCTCCAAATTGGCTTACAATGGAATTTTAATATGAAATTATCTCAATTCATTTACATCTGTCATCCAATATAATTAATTGTAACAATGTAGCTAATCACACATCAATTACCTTTAGGGAATATTGAAACAAAGACTGTAAATTCAATCCTTAGAAAGGTTATCTTATATTTGAATTTTCATATATTATGTTGAAATTTAAAACTACATTCAAGATTGCTTTATTAAACAAGTCATATTTTCCCCCTAAGGGAAATAGGGATAAACTCAAACCACAGAGTTATAAACAACAATCCTGACAGTCAATACAATTTCTAAAGGTTCCTCTGCATTTTACCAATTGTCAGGACCTAGTATTACTCTCAGTATTGAAAGAAGGGGAGAAAATGAATTAGAATAAACCCCTTGTTCTGTAATTTCCATCCATTTCCCTAATAAGTAATCAGGCAATTTTGATAAACCAGGTTTAACTGTCTGGTAACAGATATGCTATGTTTAAGGATATACAGGAAGTTTAGTTTTTTCATCCATTGTTCAAAATAAAACAATAATATAAAATTTTGAAGCAATAATAAGTTCACCTAACAAGAAACAACAACAACAAAAAAAAATGCTGCAAAAGAACAACAGAACTGTAACTGGGTTTAGTCAGACAGATTGACAATGTGGAAGCCCTTCTCTCTGGTCAATGATCAAGATGCTGAAAACAGGTGATGATTGGGATGAGGGTCATCCTGGTTGAAGGAGAGGAGATGGAGAAGAAATCAGGAAGTGGTAAGGACAGGAAGGGGAAGAGAAGAGTATTGACCAGTGAAGAGAGGAGCAATACGAAGATAACAAGGAAAAGGGGGATAGAATGGAAGACCGAAGAGTGAAAGTATGAGACAAGAAAGTGAGAGAGGGAGGATGGTGTTTGAAATATTAACTACCTTAAGTGTACTCAGGTTGCAAGGAGAAAAAATGAGATCAAGACAACGTAAAGGTTTGTTACCAGAATCCCAGTGGGATCTTGTTAGTTCAGGCCCATGGGTCACCCTGGCATCTGCGAGTTACAGCAGCCCCAGGTGGCTCAGTGGCTTCCTTACCTCCAGCTCCTAGAAGACCCCAGAAAACCCAGAGATTTATTATATCTTGGCACTTGTCGGCTCCCACCATTCCAGGTGGCTATTATGCCCCAAGGTTCTGAACAGTCTCATATATGCCAGGCTGTGGGCACACCCAGAACCATCAATCCTGACCAAGGAAACATGGTACTCATACATACATACACATGCATACAATAAAATATTATTAAAAAGAAGGAAACCCTGCCATTTTCAACAACATGGATGGATCTTGATGGCATTATGTTAAGTGAAAAAACTTGGACATAGAAAGGCAAATACTGCATGTTCTGACTTATATATGGAATATAAATAGGAAACAGAGAGTGGACTGGTAGTTACCAGGGGCTGGGATGGGTTGAGGAGCTGAAGAGATGGTGTTCAAAGTGTCAAACTTCCAGTTATAAGATGAATAAGTTCTGGGAATCTCATGTACAGCATGATGACTACATTAATAATAACTTATTATATATATATTTGAACATTGTTAAGAGAATAAACCTTAAATGTTATCAACATGCACAAAAAATGGAAATTATGTGAGGGGATGGAGGTGTTAAGTAACATTATTGTGTTATTTTTCACCACATATACATGTATCAAGTTATTACATTGTATACCTTAAACTTGTATACATCACATATCAGTAATATCTCAATAAAGTTGAAAAACATTTATGAACCATTATTATTTTAAAAAAGACAAAATAAATCTTTATAAATAGTCACGAGTTGAAGAGAAAGAAAAACTGGGAAGAAAAGAAAAGCAACGTCTAGAGTGCAAAATCAGTAGATGGGATCAAATTTATGTGGACATTTCTTGAAAGATTTTGTAAGTACAGAAACCATTTTATAATGTTGTCTCATTCTCATATGAAGATAATTGTTAGTACACAGAAGTATAATTTTAATGTTGCTGTAGCTGAGCTGAAATTTTCATGCGAACATAACATGATACTAATCCTTTAGAATTGCATAGCTAAATAGATGTATAAAAAATTGTCCAGGGGCCACAGTTTTCAGAGCCTTCTGCCCTGAGATGATTGTGATGTTCTAGAAACTATGGTACATCAATATCATTGGTTGATCAGTCATGACTTCCTTTGATTGGTCTCCACCTCTTTGGATTTATCATGAGTGGGCTGTAGTAAATATAATGGAGGATGTTAGCTGAATTCTCAACAATCTTGCATTCATTCATGAACCTGACACCACCGAGCATGTAAATCTCATAACACCATCCTTTTAATTAAAGAGAAAGATAGTAGGATTATAAAAGAAATAGACTGGGCTTCAAGAATACTGTCCTCACCCTTGAGTGAATGACTTTTTCTATGAAAGGGTACTGTTTAGTTTCCTGGAATCAGCCATTTATGAAATGGTGCCCTCAGTATGCTCATTCACATCTAATTGATAAATAACTCTACCCTCTGAAAAACTTACTTGTCTTGTTCAGCATTTGCCAGAGTGGCATTTCTTTCTGATCATAAAATCTTATATAATAAAATGTCCTCTTTAGGGTCATGCTACACAGATCAGCACGGACTGTCCCTTCCAAGGCTTTTGAATTCATTTCTATTAATTTGGCTTGTGACAGATAACCACTACTTAGTCTTAATTACAGAGAATGGGTCATCTAATTCACAGGTTTTGAAGATAGTTTTAAAATTATTTCTATCATATCAAGATGCCTAACTGTCACAGAGTTGACCAAATAAATCCTGGAAAACATGCCTGTTTTTCTGCACTCAGGATTTGAACACTGTCCATTGTTTTCTGGCTGTTTTTCCAAGGCTGTCTTCCAAGAAGCAGAATCTCAGGAAGGCCATCTGCTCCTGTTGGAGGCCCCAATGGTTCAAGTTGATGCTATTGCCACTTGGATGCAATTAAAGGAAAATATCTCTAAATGGTTAATAATCAGGAAATAATAATTTTGATGTTTTAAAGGTTGATAGTAACTTAAAGACAAAATTAAAACCTTCAATAAAATATTTAAAAAAAAATCATTGGTTCCAAATTGTAGAATGCATAATTGAACAATTTTTTCTCTACCATCAATTTGTCCACTAAAGGAAATGCTGTTTTTGTCATGATAATGCTATAGTTGCTGTGAGATAAAGTGGTCATCTATGTTACACATTTGAACAGAAAAGCATACCTGCAATGTCTTAATTAAAGATTTTGTTAGCAGCATAACCAAAAGCAAAAACTGTTGCAAAAGAAAATTTTTTTCAATGCTAATTCCTCAAATACTTTCTAATTAGAAATCTCAATAAATTAACTCAATAAATCTCAAAAACGAATTAGAAATTTAAATTTCAATAAACTTGAATTTCAAATTGATTTGTTATACATTCTGTGACCTTAGAGTAAATATTTCACCCTTTTGTTCTTAGTCATCTCATCTGTAAAAGGTAAATTGAAATTTAAAAGTGTGTATAGAATCTACAAAATATGTGCATTAGATTATTTATATTTTAACTGAATGTATACCAAGCTATATAATATAGACACAAATGTATGTATAAATTAAGGTGGTTGTACAAGCTAAGCATAGCCTTTGTCAAATGGCTAAGAAAACTTGTGTTTTAACTTTAGGAGGCAATTTATAAGCATGTCTGTCTATCAAATTACTTCTACCTCTTTTCAAAGCACGTTTTCCATGTGGAGGTGAATTTCTCAGCTGTAAGTTGTTAGAAGAAGTGCTTGGTACACAAAACTGTAATCATTTCTCTACCTATCCTTGCACTGGACATGAATTTCCTACTTGGTACAATCAGTGATCTCATCACCTCTGCAAGATCAACACTCAACACAGAACCCACACAAACCAGTACTTAAATAAGTGCTTATGGAATCAATGAAAACCTCTGTTGCCATTCTTCTTCTAACTGTACAGAGACACAATTAAATGGGGAGGCATTTATTTGGAATAAGTAGAATTTATGTTTAAATTCCAAATGCATGAGTCAAAAGGAGCAGGATGTCTCAAAAGTTAACATGTGTTAGAATCATCTGGAGATGATCTGAAAATGCCACTCTGGTTTGGGAGGAACCAGGACCAGCATGAGGTTCTGAATTTCTGACAATCTTCAAAGTGATACAGTACCTTATCAGAGAACCATACTTCCTGTTGCAAGTAACAAGACCACATAAGTATCTATATAATATCTACTTAGCTGAAATGTTCCACATCTAAAAACAATCTGTGTTGGGGTGGTGTTCATCTGTTGGGACTGTGGACACTGGCTGGGTCATTACCAGAGACACTGGGGAGCCAGGTGATTCCTGGAGAAGGGAGAAGAGTTCAGCTGTGACAGACCCTGACTCAGATAGTCTCCAGTCTGGTTGTAAAGTTGGGCTGTGTGAGAGGTCAGGCGCTTATTAAGAGTGACAGGTTTGAACAGGAGGGTTTTATTCAAAACAAGGCTCTCAGTCACTGTTTAGGCAACTTTCTCACATTGGTCTTTCCCCTGCTGCCCCAGAAGCAGAGACTTTGCCCCCATACCCCATTGGGCCCTGCTGGCTCTCTAATAAGAAGGAGGAGGCACCTCCCCTCAGAGGAGAGCAACAGTGCTCAGAGAGTTACTAGTCCCTAGAAAGACTTAACTCAGGGGGAGAGCTGAACTACCCTGAAGAAACTTTGAGAGTGCCTAGCACCTAGGACATCAAAACAGGAGAAGGTGTTGTGTGAGTTGCCCCTAATTAGTGCATCTCAAGGATGGCACAACTGGTGGATTGAAGGCACAGGCCTGGTGCACATAGCAGCAGATAGAGGAGCTGGCCTGTAGCATGGGCAACTGTGAAGACTGTGGCCCAGACCTGGAAGCCATCCTCACAAAACCATTAGAAGGGAGAGAAGGAAAGCCCACCCCCTCTTCCTGTGGCACCCAGGAAGACCAGAATAACTTGCTTGGTGGGTTTAAAGTCAGCAGGAGGCTTTTTTCCCCTCCCCAAAGTGAGACCATAAAACCTAGACCTGTGAAAGGTCCAGAGACAGGCTCAAAGAGGGAAGACAAGGCTGATCCCAACAACTGAGAAACTGAAACAAATTTCAATTTGTTAATCCAGAGAAATTTCATGTTATTGTTTATTTGTATTACTATTATATTTTTCATTATTTTTACTTCTTTTATTTTATTAGTATTTCTTTATTTCTCTTCTTTCTGTTTAGCTTTCTTCATTACATTTGTTTGTTTAATTGCATTGTTTGACTGGTTTTCTTCATTCTCTTTTTCATAAAGTATTTTAATTTTTCCTTTTTCACTTCACTAATGTTCCAATAGCACAGTACTCTAGGTCATGTACTTCTTATTCTTCTTATTCAGATCACACAGATTCTGTCATATGATTGTTGTTCCAGTATTATTGTAAATAATTGTTGTTCCATACAATTGCAAATAATGCATAGCATCACTCTGGGATCTTAACCTAATTCACTGTTTTCCAGAGCCTTATTATTGTTGTGGTTAACTCTATCCTCTCATACACTGCATATGTTTTCTATCTTTTACTCTAACTATATCTCATAATCTGACCACCCACAAGCTTTTAGTTTTCAGGATTCAGCTCGAACCTCTTCCCCCCTCTAATAAGAGTCTTATCTCTTTTCTACCCTTTTTAAAAAGTAGCTAGTTGAGTGAAATATCATGGTTAACCCTATATTTATCCAAAGGATTTCCTATTTCTTCTCTACATGTTGGTAATTTAAATCCTGTAGAATACACTTGTGTTGTCTAAATCCATTTTGCCTTCCCTACCAACTTATCACATAAAAGAGTAGGTGGGAGATGTGAACACCAATATACCTGCTATAAGAGAGAATCTGCCAACAAAGAAACCACCAACAGATAATAAAGGAAGATGGCAGAGGAGTGAGTGGAAGCCACGTTAACCTCCACTCAGGACCAATCTGGAATTACAACTAAATGGTGGAGAAATTATGCAAAACAAGCAACTGAACAACAGCAAGAGAGAAGCCTCACAATCTTGGACAGACAGAACGACCAACTTTGACAAGATCTGTCCTCATCTGCACAACAGCATACAAGATGTAGTGGGCAGAGTGACCTTCAGTCAACCAGCTGGAGGGAAGAACCCACCAAAGAAAGACCCAACAACAAGCAAAACCCAAAGACATATAGAGAGCCAACATAAATGACAACCCAAGACCAGTGAGCTCAGGAGATCAAGGAGACTGCACCACTGAATCTCACAGGTCTCCTACAATAGAAGTTCACACCACAAACCCAAGGAGTCAGAAAAGATAAATTTAAGAAGCTGAGGTTAACAAGAAGAGTCTCACACAAAAAAATGGGAAGTCAAAGAAACAATCACCAAAAGAGAGAAAAGGAGGAAGTCTCAAAAAGAATGCTACATCAAATAGAAGCAAGTCAGCTATCAGATATTGAGTTCAAAGCAATGGTTATAAGGAAGTTCAATGAGCTCACAGAGAATTACCAGAAACTACAGGGGAACTACCATGAACACACTGCACACAACATCAACCTAAAAAAGGAAATAGAAACTACCAAAAAGAGCCAAGAGGAAATGAAGAATACAATTTCTGAATTGAGGAACACAGTAGAAGGAATCAAAAGCAGGCTAGATGAAGCTCAGAATTGAATAAGTGAGCTGGAGAACAATGTAGAAAAAAAAAAAAACACCAAAAAGAGCTAGAATAGGAAAAGAGACTCCTAAAGAATGAAGAGGTGGTAGGGGAACTGCACAACAACATGAAACGTAGTAATATCTGTATACTATGGATACCAGGAAAAGAAGAAGAGGAAGGGATAGAAAACCTGTTTGAAAAAGTAATGATTGAAAACTTCCTTAATATGATGAGAGAAAAATCACACAAATCCAAGAAGGAGAGATGGCACCAATGAAGAGAAACACAAAGAGACCCATTCCAAGACACATCATAATTAAAATGGCAAAATCCCAAGACAAAGAGAGAATATTAAAGGCAGCAAGGGAGAAAGAGGAAGTAATATACAAGGGAGCCCTGATAAGGCTAGCAGCTGATTGCATTGGAAATGCTACAAATCAGAAGGAAATGGCAAGAAAAAATTCGAGAAACAAAAACAAAGGCTTGCAACCAAGATTACTCCATCCAGCAAGGTTTCCTATTGAAATGGAAGGTGAAATAAGGAGTTTTCAAAACAAAAGAAGGCTGAAATAATAACCTCCTCAAAAACTGCACTGCAAGAGATTCCAAAGGGACTGCTTTAAAAAAAGAAACAAAAAGAAAGAGAGGAACACTGGAATGAAGGAAGTAAAATGACAATGAATAAGTACCTATCAATAATAACCTTAAATGTAAAAGGATTAAATGCGCCAATGAAAAGATACAAAATAGCTAAATGGATAAAAAATAATGGCCCACACATAAGCTGCCTCCAAGGGACCCACATGAGAACAAAAGAACTATATAGACTAAAAGTGAAGCATTAGAAAATATTCTCCCAAGCAAATGGGCAGGAAAAAAAGAGCTGGAGTATCAATGCTTATCTCACATAAAATAAACTACAAAACAAAGGCCAAAAAAGAGACCCAGAAGGTCACTTCATAATACACAAGGGAAGAATCCATCAAGAATGCATAAACATTACAAATATGTATGCAAAGGAGAACCCAAATACATAAATAAAATTTTGGAGGACTTCAAGAAAGATATTGACAGCAACACACTTATAGTAGGGGATTTTAACACCCAACTGACAAAAATGGATAGATCTTCCAAAAAATATCAACAAAGATATTGAGTCATTGAACAATGTCCTAGATCAAGTTGACTTAATGATATATAGAGAGCCTTTCAACCCAAAGAAGAAAAAAAAATGCACATTCTTTTCAAATTCGCTTGGAACATTTTCAAAGACACATCACATGGTAGGACACAAAACAAGGCTCAACAAATTCAAGAAAATTGAAATCATATCAAGCATTTTTTTGGACCACAAGGAACTGAAACTAGAAACCAACCGCATGGAAAAAGCTCAAAAACACTCAAACTAATGGAGATTGAATAACATGCTATTGGGTTAAGAACGAGATCAAAGAAGAAATCAAAAAGATTCTGGAAACAAATAAAATTGAACTCCCAACAATGCAAAACTGAAGAGACACTGGGAAGGCAGTCTCGAGAGGAAAGTGTATAGCGATATAAGACTATCTAAAAGAGATAGAAACATTTAAAATAAACAACCTAACCCTACATCTACAAGAACTGGAGGAACAAAAACAAAGACAGCCCAGAGCAAGTAGTAGGAAAGAAATAACCAAGATCACAGCAGAACGAAATGACATAGAGACTAAAGGAACAATCCTAAGGATCAATGAATCCAGGAGCTGGTTCTTTGAAAAGATAAACAAAATTGACAAGCCATTAGGGAGACTCATCAGGGAAAAAGAGAGAGGACTCAAATAAATACAATCAGAAGTGAAAAAGGAGAGATTACAACTGATACCACAGAAATACAATGGATTGTATAAAATTACTAGGAAGAGCTACATACCAAGAAATTTGAAAACCTTGGTAAAACGGACAAATTTCTAGAAAAGTATAATCTTCTGAACAAAATGAAGAAGTAGAAAGCTTGAACAGAAAAATAACAGCTGAAGAAATTGAACCAGTAATCAAAAAACTCCTGACACACAAAAGCCCTGGACCAGATGATTTCACATGAAAATTCTACAAAGCACATAAGGAAGAGCTAAGCCTTACCTTTCACAGACTATTCCAAAAAATCCGAGAAGACAGAAGACTTCCAAATTGTTTTTATGAAACCAGAATCATCTTAATCACAAAACCAGGTAAAGACACAACAAAAATAGAAAACTTCAGGCCAATATCGCTGATGAACATAGATGCTAAAATCCTTAACAAAATATTGGCAAATTGAATCCAGCAATATTTTTAAAAAGTCATACACCATAATCAAGTGGGATTCATCCCAGGGATGCAAGGATGGTACAATATTCACAAATCAATAAATATAATATATCACATAAAAAAAGGAAAGACAAATACCACAGGATCATATCAATAGATGCAGAAAAAGCATTTGATAAGGTCCAGCACCCATTGATGATAAAAGCACTGAGCAAAGTAGGAATAGAAGAAACATTCCTCAATATAATAAAAACCATATATGAGTGACCTACAGGAAACACCGATGTCAATAGTCAGAAACTAAAAGCTTTCCCACTAAGATCAGGAATAAGTCAAGGGTGTCCACTTTCATCACTTCTATTCAACATAGTATTGGAAGTCTTAACCATAGTGATCAGACCAGGAAAAGAAATTAAAGGCATCTAAATTGGAAAGAAGGAAGCAGAACTGTGATTGGTTGAAGATGACATGATAGTGTACATAGAAAATCCTATAGATTCCACCAAAAAACTCTTTGACCTAATAAGTGAATTTAGCAAAACAGAATGATACAAAGTCAATATTCAGAAATCAAAGGCATTTCTGTACACCAATGACAAAATATCAGAAACAGAAATCAGGAAAAAAATCACAATTGATATAGCGACAACAAAAAAAGTACCTAAGAATAAAACTAACCAAAGAGGTAGAAGACCTGTACTCATACAACTACACAACACTGAAGAAAAAATTAAGGAAGATACAAACAAATGGAAGCATGTACTGTGTTCATAAATTGGAAGAATTAACATCATCGAGATGTCCAGACAACCGAAACCAATTTATAGATTCAATGCAATTCCTATTAAAGTACCAATGATGTATTTCACAGAGAACAAACATTTAAAAAGTTTATATGGAACCATAAATGACCTCAACTAGCTGAAGCAATTTTGAGAAAGAAGAACAAAGTAGAGGGAACACAATACCTGACATAACTATATTACAAGGCCACTGTTATCAAAACAGCCTCATACTGGCATAAGACCAATGGAATAGATAGAGAGACCAGCAATAGACATAAGTCTCTGTTGTCAATTAATATTTGACAAAGGGGACAGAAGCATAAAATGTAGTAAAAGTAACCTCTTCAACAAATGGTGTTTGGAGATCCAGACAGCTATATGCAAAAAAAAAAAAAAAAAGAAAGAAAGAAAAAGAAACTCAATCACCTAGTTGCACTATGCACAAAAATAAATTCAAGGTGGATAAGAGAATTCAATATATATTGTGACACCAT
This sequence comes from Tonatia bakeri, assembly GCA_004024845.1. Classification (NCBI taxonomy): domain Eukaryota; kingdom Metazoa; phylum Chordata; class Mammalia; order Chiroptera; family Phyllostomidae; genus Tonatia; species Tonatia bakeri. The sequence continues at coordinate 56,197 of PVIA01008260.1, forward strand.
AAAAGTCCATAGGAGAGCATAGGAAGGAAAATCTCAGATTTTCCACACAGCAATATTTTTACTGATATTTCCCCTAGAGCAAGGGACATAAATGAAAGAATAAACCTATCAGACCTCATCAAAATAAAAAGTTTCTGCATGGTTACAGAAAGCAGCATTAAAATGAAAAGAGAACAAACTCTATAGTAATATATATTTGCCAATGATTTTTTGGACAAGTGTTTGATATCCAAAATATATAAAGAACTCACAGGACTCCACTCCAGGAAGTCAAACAATCCAATTTAAAAAATGGCAAAGGATCTGAACAGATACTTTCCCAGGAGGACATACAGAGGTCCCAGAGACATATGGAAAGATACTTAACATCACTAGCCGCCAGACAGTTGCAAATTAAAACTACAATGAGATGCTACTTCACACTGATCAAAATGGCCATCATACACAAGTCAACAAGCACAAGTGTTGGAGAGGATGAGGAGAAAAGGGAATCCTAGTGCACTGTTGGTTGGAATGCAGACTAGTGCAGCCACTATAGAAAACAGTGTGGAATTTCCTTAGAAAACCAAAAATGGAATTGCCTTCTGACCCAGCAATTCCACTGCTGGGATTATATACTAAGAACCTTGAAACACCAATCTAAAAGAACTTATGCACCCCAATGTTCATAGCAACACAATTTACAATAGTGAAGTACTGGAAACAACTTAAATGCCCATCAGTAAAAGAATGGATCAAAACACTGTAGTACATTTACATGATGGAATAGTATGCAGCAGAAAGAAAGAATCAGCTCCTACCCTTTGCTACAGCATGGAGGCATCTGCAGAGCACTATGCTAAATGAAATAAGCCACATGGTGAAGGACAAATACTACATGATCTCACCTTTAAGTGTACCAGAATCAATGAAACTAACAAACAAGGAAAATACAACCAGAGACATTGAAATTAAGAACCTACTGACAGTAACCAGAGATGAGGTGGTAAGGGATAATGTGGGACAAAGTAGGGAGAGTTTTCAGAAAAAAACTATAAAAGACACATGAGCATAACCAAGGGGTTGTGGGATCAGTGAGGGAGATGTAGATTGCTGGGGTTGAGGGAAATGGTGGAGAGGAAATGGAGACAACTATACTTGCACAACTATAAAATAAATAAATAAAAATAACCTGTGTCATTGTACACTTCAAAGAATACATTCATTAACTTTTTATCAGAATTTAAGTTACATATTATTATAGTAATACCATTTGGATACATAACCAAGCACCATGTAGATATAAATGAAGAAGATAAAATCATATTTGAAGTTTATAGTAAGGTCTAACATGTTACACTGTGAACTGTGTTCATGATATTACAGGACAGATCTGCCCATTTACCAAGATGAAATTATCAGAAAATGAGACAGTGATTTAATAGCTGAAAATGATCTACCAGGTTGTGATCTGTAGTGTGTTTATGAATCCCATAAAAATAGTTCAGTATAGGTTAGGGTAATTGCTTTTGCGTTTATTCCAAACAAAGTAATAGGATAGAAAATGTAAATAGTTTGTCTTGTTGAAGTTATTTTTTAGCTTGAGCAATACCCTCTTTGAACTGCAGCTATTCAGAACAAAGTCAATCTGTTTCAGATATAACTATTTGTCTTCATCACCACAAATCCCACATTTGAGTCAATACTTTATTCAATAATGTCACAGTATAATTAGTTGTTCATCTTGTGAAGAGACATGTAAATACATGTAAAACAATTGAAATAAAGTAACATTTATTTTGATGAAATAAAAAAATCTAAAATTTGAGGACAAGTGAGGTGATTGGAAGTTGTCATTTAGTAAAGAAAACCTGGTTGGCTTGCTTTTCTTTAGTAAAGATACAGAGATGTGTAAAGAAAGCATTCATGTGATAGTCATAGGGCACCTCTTCTGGTATCTAAAGCAGTTCACCAAGAAACCTATTTATTTATATTTCTAGAATTTCTTATTGTTCTATTTTTACATCCAAAAAGTGAATAGAAATGACAAATTATGCCCAAATGGGTTTAATTAATTCTTAAATGTCAGTAATTTGGACATTCCTAATTATTTCTATATTTACATTCTGGTATCATAAATACAAAGACTTCAAAATTATATATATTTTTAATTTCTACACTAGAAGAGAATCAAACTATAAATATACAATCACTTATACAAATAGCCTAGGAAAAAAGTGGTAAACACTGAAAACCGAAGCATGGTTTGGTGGGTAGCAGAGAGGGTGCTCACACCAGCTGACACATGACAGTCACACACAGGAAGGTGTGTTGAGATACACATTCATATACCACATGCACGTTTTCATTTATTAAATCCTGAGGACATGAAATGTGGAAACCATATTTAAGTGTCTATGGAAACAAAAGCCTCAATACATTCTCTACAAAGTTATACAAATATGATATTTTATTATGTGTGGGGCTACAAATGAGGTACTATTTTTCAGAGGAGCCCACCAATGATCTGCCCCTCATTTCTCCAAAATACAGTACCCTTTTGGTATAGCACATTAATTAGAAAGTCATTTTGCCATTTAACTAATGATAATTGGTTAAGAAATTATTTGTTTTGAACAAATCATAATTGATGTGTAAGGTTGCATTCTGCATTTATTACAATTAGTTTGGGAACATCTATTGATAAATTCACAATATATTAAGTTTTTAGTCCAAGGCATCCAAATTATTATGGTTCTTTTCAAGTCATCAAACCAAATATAGTCCAATTAAAAGTGGAAAATATGTATTTTTTTCAAAAAAAAACCCTAACAGCATATACATGCAAGAAAAAAAGAAACTTGAGCTGTGTAGACCAAGTCATTGGTAACACCAGTTGCAAAACCATCTATTTTACCTATAATTGGTGGGGGAAGGGCTTGAATTAGGGAAAAAATGTGAGTGGTAAATTATTAACTGATTTAATTAACACATTTGTGCTTCAAAACCAGGTAAATTCTCAGGTAATCATGTTCAGAGGAAGTTGTTTGCTCTCTCTCTCACTCTGTCTGTATTTTAACAGTTAATTCTATTGTACATTTAGCAAAACTACATAAAATAACTTCAGAGCTACCAGAGGAAAAAATGAGAATGAATTCTCAGTATTTTGGACACAAAAATGAGCCTCAGATTTACTTAATTTTTATAAGAACTCTATTGAGTTCTAGTCACTGGAAAATATAGGCTTGTCCAGGTTAATCTGTAAGTGGATTTAAAATCTTGATGAGCAGCTGAGATATCGTGTAGAGAAACCACTGCCCACGGATGACCTGGCAGAGAGAGCATCACGGATCGACCTGCAGTTATTGAAATGGAGTGCAGCCAATCTTTGCAAAGGAGCTGGATGGGAAAACTCAGAATGACCTGGACAGACCAGCAGCAAAGGTGGCTAAGAAACTTTTGAAATTGAATATAGAGTAATGAAGCTGGGGAAAGGAGTCCTCCTCGAATGGCAATTTTACCAATCCTGAAAAGTAGAAGATCTAAAAATCACATCAAAATGTTGACTATATTTCATAGGACACTTTATAGTTTTGTCCTTTTCTGCTTACACTGGCCTTCCTTCGGCCCCTACTCTGACCACTTCCTGATTTAGACACTTAGAAGAAAAATTCAGAGGTAAAAATTATAACTTAGATGAAATAGAAGTAATGAAGCAAATTAAAAGGAAATCTATAATAAGGTTACCAAGATACACATAAATATGTTGAGAAATGTGTTTCAGCCCATGCTTCCAAAAAGATTGTCTTTCAAGGACAGAGATTTCAGGACTGTGGACACTCATTTAATTGAGCATTTGTTCTACTTAATTGATTAATGCAAATGAACACATAGTTTAATTATCTTTTGTTTTTTTTCTGATTGAATATTTGAATTGATAATATTATACTTTTTATCCATTTTCAAAAGCAGGTCATAGATTCAAAATCAATGAAATAATTATTTTAAATCTATGTTACATTAAATTAATAAAATAACATACACTGAATTTATACTATTTATACTGTTGTGATTTACTGTTAAAAGTAAATAAAAAGAAGTAGAAAAACAATATGTTTTCATGTTAACACAATAATATTCTCCCATGTACAAATTTGTTTAATTAAAACTAAACTGTAAAGGTGGCCACATATCCAGACTTAACATGTCATCTTTCTAAGTCATTATATATCAAAGCACTTATTGAGGATCGCAATTGAGACATCCTACTGAGAATCTGAATCAGATTAGCTAATAAATGAAATCAAGAGCACATGGAAAACATTCTGACTCTGTTGCCAAATTCCCTGTACATTCCTCCAAGGGTATAGCTATTCAAAAACTTAGGCACAAACAGCTGAACTCTCAAATTATCCCTCCCATTGCAGGTCTCTGAATGATTGTCATAAAAACAGTTGGTGAACAGCAACAGAAGAGTGCTATCTAGTCATTAATGGAAGTTATGACATCTCTCATTATGTTAAATAATTTTTTCAAGACCTACAGAAAACATGTTTTTATATTTGAACTAGGGCAAGAAATAAAGGCTGTAATTTTGAATTAAAAAAAATAAATCTAATCTAAATTTTATCAAATACATTAACATATTAACTATAGTATATAACAAAGGTTAAGTAAAACCAAACTGGAAAATCTTTAATATCCTCATTTTAGTCAAGGATTTCATGAGATAGAATCATTTTTTATTTTTTAGGAAGTCTACATATTTCTTTCTCAATTGTTATATATTTACTATCTAACAGCTGCACCTACCAAACAATAAACAAACACACATACACACCTCCCAGTTTAATTTAAACATAAATTTATGTTCATCTACATTTGTTAAAATGTTACCTGTGGTGATCCTGCACACAAACACAAGCATCTGACTATCTCATTACATCTATTGTGGATTTTTGTGCTAGCATTTAATATCCAAAATATACTAGTTCACTGACAATTATTTTTGTTGTATTTCTCCCTTGTGTTTCAGTTATAGTTTTTGTTTCAAAAGCACTTTTATTTATTTTTTCAAGTACAGTTGTCTCCACTTATGCACATCACTTCCCCAAGACTCGCATATCCCCACCTCTCATCCTGGAACCTACTTGACTTTGGTTTGTCCACGTGTCCTCTATACATGTTCCCTGATTATCTTTCCCCCTGTTATCCCCTCCACCCTCCCCAGTGGTTACTGTCAGTTTGTTCTTTATTTCAATGACTCTGGTTATACTTTGCTTGCTTGCTTGTTTTGTTGATTAGGTTCCACTTATAGGTGAGATCATATGGTATTTGTCTTTCACCACCTTGATTCTTCACTTAGCATAATGCTCTCCAATTTCATCCATGCTTTGTGAAGGGTAGGAGCTCCTTCCTTCTTTCTGCTGCATAATATTCCATCATGTAATTGTACCACAGTTTTTTGGTCCACTCATTTACTGATGGGCATTTAGGTTGCTTCTAGCACTTGGCTATTATAAACTGTGCTGCTATGAACATTGGGGTGCATAGGTACTTTTGAATTCTTGTTTCAGAATTCTTAGGGTATAATCCCAACAGTGGGATTGCTAGGTCAAAAGGCAGTTCCATCTTTAGTTTTTTTTTAGGAAGTTCCATACTGTTCTTCACAGTGGCTGCACCAGTCTGCATTCCCACCAACAGTGTACAAGGGCTGCCTTTTCTCCACAACTTTGCCAGGACTTGTTATTTGTTGATTCATTTATGGTGGTCATTCTGACCAGTATAAGTTGGTATCTCATTGTGGTTTTTATTTGCATCTCTCTGATGGCTAATGATGCCGAGCATCCTTTCATATGTCTCTGGGCCCTCTGTATGTCCTCCTTGGAGAAGTGTCTATTCAGGACCTCTGTTTATTTTTTAATTGGGTCATTTGTCTTCCTGGAGTAGAGTTCTGTAGGTTATTCATATATTTTGGAGATCAAACCCTTGTCCAAGATGTCATTTGCAAATATATTTTCCCATAGAATTTGTTCGCTTCTCCTTTTGCTGATATTTTCCTTAGCTGGGAAAAATCTTTTTAATTTGATGTAGTCCCATTTGTTTATTCTTTCCTTTATGTCCCTTGCACTAGAGGACATATTGGTGAAAATATTGTTGTATGGGATATGTGAGATTTTTCTGCCTAAGTTCTCCTCTAGAACTTTTATGATATCATGACTTATATTTAAATATTTTATCCATTCTCAGTTTATTTTTGTGAATGGTGTAAGTTAGTGGTTGAGTTTTTTTTTTTTTTTTTTTTTTTTTTTTTTTTTTTTTTTTTTTTTTTTTTTTTTTTTTTTTTTTTTTTTTTTTTTTTTTTTTTTTTTTTTTTTTTTTTTTTTTTTTTTTTTTTTTTTTTTTTTTTTTTTTTTTTTTTTTTTGCATGTAAGCTGTCCATACCTCTCAACACCATTTGTAGAAGAAGCTACTTTTACTCCATTTTATGCTTCTGTCCTCTTTGTTAAATATTAATTGACCATAGAGATTTGGGTTTATTTATGGGCTCTCTGTTCTGTTTCATTGATCTATGTGTCTCTTCTTATGCCAGTACCATACTGTTTTGATTACAGTGGCATTGTAATATAGTTTGATATCAGGCATTGTGATCCCTCCAACTTTGTTCTTCTTTCTCAAAATTGCTTCAGCCATTCGGGGTTGTGTGTGGTTTCACATACATTTTGAAGTGTTTGTTCTACATCTGTGAAATATGTCACTGGTATTTTAATAAGGATTGCATTTAATCTATAAATTTCTTTGAGAAGTCTGGACATGATGTTAATTTTTCCAGTGCATAAACATGTTATATGCTTCCATTTGTTTGTGTCTTCCTTAATTTCTTCTTCAGTGTTGTGTAGATTTCTGAGAATAGGTCTTTTATCTCCTTGATTACATTTATTCCTACATTATTTTTGTCATTGGCATAGAAAATGGTATTTTTTCCTGATTTCTGTTTGTTATATTTTGTTTTTGGTGTACAAAAATGCCTTAAATTTATGAATATTGACTTTTTGTCCCATTGTTTTGCCAAATTTACTTATTAGATTGAGTAGTTTTTTGGTGGACTCTATCAGGTTTTCTATATACACTATCATGTCATCTGTGAACAGTGATAGATTTGCTCCCTTCTTTCCAATTTGGATGCCTTTCTTTTCTTTTTCTTGTCTAATCACGGTGGCTAGGACGTCTACTTCTATGCTGAATAGAAATGGTGAAAGCAGAAGTCCTTGTCTTGTTCCTGATCTTACTGGAAAAATTTTAGTTTTTGCAAGTTGAGTTTCATGTTGGCTGTAGGTCTCTCATATATGGCCTTTGTTATGTTGAGGGATGTTCCCTCTACTCCCACTTTGCTCAATGTCTTTATCATAAATGGGTGCTGTACCTTATCAAATATTTTTTCTGCATCAACTGATATGTTCAAGTGATTTTGGTATTTCCTTTTGTTTATGTGATGTATTACATTTATTGATTTGCAAATATTGTACCATATTACATCCTGGGATCCCTGGGATGAATCCCCCTTCATCAAGGTGGATGATCTTTTAAATGTATTGCTTGATGCAGTTTGCCAATATTTTGTTGAAGATTTTAATGTCTATGTTCATCAGCAATATTGGCCTGTAGTTTTCTTTTTGTTGTGTGTTCATCTGGTTTTTTAATCAAGATGATACTGGCTTTGTACAAAGAGTTTGGGAGTCTTCCCTCCTTATGGATTTTTTGGAATAGTGTGTTAAGGATAGGTGTTAGCTCTTCCTTAAATGTTTTGTAAAATTCTCCTATGACACCATCCTGTCCAGTGCTTTTGTGTGACAGCACTTATTCAATACTGCTTCAATTTCTCCAGCTGTTATCACTCTGTTCAGACTTTCCACTTCTTGATTCAGTTTTGGAAGATTGTATTTTTTAGAAATTTGTCCTTTTTGCCCAGGTTGTCATACTTCTTGGCATATAGTTGTTTGAATAATTTCTTATAACCCTTTGTACTTTTGTGGTGTCATTTGTAATCTCTCCTCTTTCATTTTTTATTGTGTTTATTTGGGTCTTCTCCCTTTTTTCTTGATAAAACTACTTGAAGGCTTGTTGATTTTATGTATCTTTTCAAATAACCAGCTCCTGGATTTATTGACCCTTTGAATTGTTCTTTTAGACTCTATGTCATTTAATTCTGCTCTGATCTTGACTATTCCCTTCTTTCTTCTTGCTCTGAACTGTCTTTGTTGTTGTTCCTCCAATTCTTATAGATGTTTGGTTGTTTATTTTAAATGTTTCTATCTTTTTTTTTAGATTTTATTTATTTATTTTTAGAGAGGGAAGGAAGGGAGAAAGAGAGGGAGAGAGAAACATCAATGTGCGGTTGCTGGGGTCCCTAGCCTGCAACCCAGGCATGTGTCCTGACTGGGAATCAAACCTGCGATGCTTTGGTTCGCAGCCCGCGCTCAATCCACTGAGCTATGCCAGCCAGGGTGAAATGTTTCTATCTTTTTTAGATAGTCTCATATTGTTATACACTTCCCATGTGTATATTGTTTATTGTGTAAATTGTATAAAATGTTCCATGTACATTTAAAAAGGATGTGTATTTTGCTTTTTTGGGAGGATACAGTTATACTTATTTTTAAAAATATATTTGTAGCTAGATTATATTATTGTGAATTTAATTTCAAGGTAGAGAACATGGGATTTAAAAACTATATGTCATAAAAATAATTGTGTTATCATTACATGGGAGAGCAAACTTATCTATCCAGTAAATCAACTCCTAGATCTAGATTTTGGAGATAGTCTGAGATGAAAGAAGAATTAATAAATAAACTCTGACTCTTAGTATGTGATGGGACCCATGTTATATTCTCAGTAAAGGATTGCTTTTTTAAAAAATCTGTCAATGATGATTTAGAGTATCATAGTCAAATAAAGTTTTTCAAAAAAATGTTAAGTGGTAAAAGGAAGTTTCAAACTATAATATGAAATAAATAAATATTTTTAGGAAAGGCCAAATAATTGTTAAGAGTTTATCTGTCTATATATCAAAAGGAAATATGGCTGTACAAGGTTTAGTCTCCTGTTCACTTCTGGGATAGTTTAAACTCCTCTTCCCATGCCATCCTTCTTTCACTTCAAATAATGGACCATGACATAGTGTAAAGTTCCATTTAAATGTAGAGTTATTAGAAATGTTCAAAAGCAAAAAGTGTCTAGAAAAATACTAATCATGCTAATAACATAAAACACTAAAACAGAATTGACCATCAGGCATCAAGCCTTTTTTTTTACAGATTCTCATCTGTATCACAGAGACATAGTGTAGAAGAGGCTCAAGATAAAATAGAAGCACAGTTATTATTCCTCAGCCTACTCATGAATACAGTTTAACACAATTTAGCAAACATTAAAATTCACATCAAATATATTTTAAACTCCTTGAAAGCTTTTCTTTTGCCTTGATGTTTGTAAATGTAATCTCATTTAAATAATACTCTGTTTTTTAGTGTTTTGTCAATAGAACCTGATTTAGATCTTACTGCTATAATTGCTAGTTCCGTGCAAGCTTAATATTTTATTTGCTTCATTGCAAAGCATACATTTGATACTTGTTCTATTGGATATTCTAATACATTCCCATGGTCCACATTGTTTAAATTATTTAGTCACATTGTTATTAAGTTATTCTAGAAGATTGAAAGAAATTCTAATATTAAAACAGTCATTTTTACTATTGAATTTTCTCTGGATCTTAAGATCAGTGGGCATGATAATGTCAGCTTCAGTTGGCGATAGATTTTGACCTGACAAGCAAGTTATCTTTATTTTTATAGGCCATGATTTATCACACTACAATATTTTTAAACCCATATATGCTTTTCATAATTTCCATTTTGGATAGAAGGTAATTTTATAAACCAGAATTAATTTGGAATTCATCATGATATATGTCTTCTTAATTATTGGGCCTGAAGAAGCATTGATTGGAGAATTGTAAATTGTTAAATTTTATGTGACAATCACTTATTTCAATCAAGAGTCATGATGAAGACAAATGAAAGACATGTCTCTACATTCTTGATTTGAGAAAGAGAGAGAGAGAACAATTGTAGAAATATGCCAAAAAATTAGGAAAACCTAATTAATTTTTTCTATAATCTTAAGATGTTACCAATTTTGGATAGTACACATTTTAATTTTATATGTTTATTAATTAAAAAAAACAGAATTCATTCTGATATTGCATGAATTAAATTTTATATCCAGAAATGTATTAATGTATTCTCTCTCTCTCTTAATTTGGTATGTTATTGTGACTGTTTAATGTAGATGATCTCTGAATAAGAGGAATAGATAGCTGTTTCAATATAAACAACTGTTCTATTTTCTATCAAGAACAATTTTCTGCAAAAAGAAACTTCCTTGGATTTTATCAATCTAAAGCTTTCTCTAGTTAAGAAAGGAACTTATAGATGTTATTGTGAGATGCATTTTAATAATATTTTATTGGTTATTCTAATTTCTCCCTTTACCCCCTTCAGTCAGCACCCCCAACTCCCTCAGGTAACCTCCAAACCATTGTTCATGTCCATGGGTTATGTGTATATTCTTTGGCTAACACATTTCTTATAATGCATTTTACACCCCCATTGCTACTCTGTAACTAACTATGAGTATCTCTTAATCTCCACACCTTTTCACCCATTCTCTCACAAGCCCCTCCCATCTGGTAACCATCAAAACACTTTTCCTATCCATGATTCTGTCTCTGTTCTTCTCGTTTCCTTAGTTTCTTTTTTTTAAAGAGTGTATTTATTTATTTTTAGACGGAGTGGAAGGGAGAGAGAAAGGGTGGAAGAAACATCAATATGTGATTGCATTTCATGCACCCTCGCTGGGGACCTGGCCTGCAACCCAGGCATGTGCCCTGGCTGGGAATTGAACCTGTAACCATTTGATTCACAGGCCAGTGCTCAATCCACTGAGCCACACCAGCCAAGGCATTAGTTTGTTTTTTTTATATTCAATTATTGATAGATATGTATTTATTGCCATTTTATTATTCATAGTTTTGATCTAAATGAGTCCCTTTAACATTTAATATAATAATTGTTTAGTGATGATGAAATCCTTTAGTTTCTTGCCTAAGAAGCTCTTTATTGCCCTTTGGTGTTAAATGATATATTTGAGAGGTAGAGCAATCTTGGCTGTAGGTCCCTACTTTTCATGACATTGAATATTTCATGCCAATCCCTTCTACACTGCAAAGTTCTTTTTGAGAAATCAACTGACAGTCTCATGGGAACTCCTTTGTGGGTAACTGTCTTCTTTTTTCTTTCCACTTTTAAGATTCTCTCTTTGATCCACAGTGTCCTAGTACATTCACAAACCAACCCACCCCATAATAAACACCAGAAAGGCCCAATTTGCTTGTGGGCAGTGCGGGAAGTGACTGAAAGCCAAGAGAGAGCAGAGCTACTGGCATTGTTCTCTCCCAGACCACTCCCCTACATATGATGCTAAAATGCAGTTACATGGTTTGCCCTGCACTGGTTCATACCTAAGACTCAGCCCCTTAATACATAATAGGCATGCTGAGATCAAAAAATATATATGGTCCAAATGAAAGAACAGATCAAAGTTCCAAAAACAGAACTAAGTGATGACGAGATTGCCAGCCTATCAAATAAATAGTTCAAAACACTGGTAATAAGGATGCTCAGAGAAATGGTAGACAATGGTCACAAAATAGAGAAAGAATGAAGGTTATGTAAAGAGAAATAAAGGAAAATGCACAGGGAACCTACAGTGATGGGAAGGAAATGGTGTTTAATACGGTGTTTAAATGATGGTTAATACCAGATACTACCGAGATGAAATCCACTATAGTATTATTCATGATTAGTGATATCTTGTTTCCTGCATAACTTTTTAATATTCATTTCTTGTCCAGCAAGTTTGTGCATATTAAGTCATTAAATTTTGTACTATAGTTTATTTCTATCCTTTCTTAAATTAGTGTTAATCTCTTTATACTTTTATTAATATTGATTCATTAGTTGTTGGTACTGAGATTGTGGAAAAGGGTGAGATATTTCTGCTGAGGTGAGTTTCTTCCCTGGGCCTATTGTTTTTCTTTCGGCAGCACCAGCACAACAGTATTCCACATGTGATGGGTGGAGTGACTCTCTGAAGCAGTGAATCAAAGCACTGAGCTGGAGAATAATTTAGAAAAAACTCCCCAAAACAGCAAGAAAAGGAAAAAAGACTAAAAAAGAATGAAGAGGTGGTAAGGGAGCTGAAGAGAAAATATGAAACATAATGATATCCATATAATAGGGATATCAGAAGGAGAAGAAGAATAGAAAAACCATTTGAAAAACTAATGATGGAAAACTTCTGTAATTTGATGAGAGAAAAAAATCACAAAATTCAGGAAACAGAGAGAGTCCCAATCAATAGGAATGCAAAGAGGCCCTCTCAAAGACATATCAAATTAAAATGGCAACATTCCAAGACAAAGACAGAATCTTAAAGGCAGCAAGGGAGAACCAGGAAATAACATACAAGTGAGCCCCAATAAGGCTAGCAGCTGACTTGTCAACTGCTCAAATGCTACAAGACAAAAGGGAATGGCAAGAAATAATGCAAGAAACAAAACAAAACAAAACAAAACAAAACAAAAAAAGGCCTGCAAGCAAGATACTGTATCCAGCAAGGCTCTTAATTAAAATGAAGGGTGAAATAAGGAGTTTCCCAGGCCAACAAAGACTGAAAGTATACATATACACTAAACCAACACTGCAAGAGATGCCAAAGGGACTGCTTTCAAAAAAGAAAAAAAAGAGTGAGAGAGGGAGGAACACAGGTACAAAAAAGTAAAATGGTAATAAATATGTACCTATCAATAATAACCTTAAAGTTAGATTAAATGCTCCACTCAAAAGACATAGAGTAGCTGAATGGATAAGAAATCATGACCCACACATATGTTTCCTGCAAGAGACACCCTCAGAGGAAAAGAAAAAAAAACTACAGAGACTGAAAGTGAAGGGTTGGAAAATAATATTCCAAACAAATGGACCAGAAAAAAAAAAGTGGTGGTAGTAATAATCATATCGGACAAAATAGACTTTAAAAGTATATTCATAAAAAGAGACCCAGAAGGTCATTTCATAATACTCTAATAATCAATCAAGAACACATAAACATGGTAAAAATATATGCATCCAACATAGAAGCACCCAAATACATAAAGAAAATCTTGGAGGACTTCAAGAAAGATATTGACAGCAACACAATTATAGTAGGGGATTTCAACACCCTACTGTCAAAAATGGATAGATCATCTAAACAATATCAAAAAAGATAATGAGACATTGAACAATGTCTCAGATAAAATGGACTTAACTGATATATATATAGAGCCTTTAATCCCCAACAAGTAAAATATACATTCCTTTCAAATGCACATGGAACTTTTTCGAAGATAGACTACATGATAGGATACAAACAAGGCTCAACAAATTCAAGAAAATTGAAATCATATCAAGCATTTTCTTGGACCACAAGGGACTGAAAGTAGAAATCAACCTCAAGGAAAAGACTAAAAAAGACTCAAACTCATGGAGATTGCATAGAATCCTATTAAACAATGGATGGGATAAGAATGAGATCAAGAATGAATTCAAGAAGTTTCTAAAAACAAATGAAAATGAAGTCACAACAATCCAAAACTTAAGGAATATAGCAAAGGCAGTCCTGAGAGTGAAGTTCATAACCATACAGGCCTAACAAAAAAGATAAACATATTTCAAATAAATAACTTAACCCTACATCTACAAGAATGGGGGAACAACAAAATACAAAGCCCAGAAGGACTAGAAGGAACAAAATAATCAAGACCACAGCAGAATTAAATGACATAGAGACAAAAAGAAAAATTCTGAGCATCAATAAATCCAGGAGATGGTTCTAGGAAAAGCTAAACAAAATCAAAAAGCCTTTAAACAGACTCATCAACAAAAAAAGAGACAGGACTCAAATAAACATAACCTGAAATGAAAGAGGAAAGATTACAACTGATATCACAGAGATACAAAAGACTGTAAGAAATTACTACAAAAAATATATGCCAAGAAATTTGAAAACCTAGGTGAAATGCACAAATTTCTAGAAAAATATAATCTTCCAAGACTGAATGAAGAAGAAGCAGAAATCATGAATAGACCAAAAAACAGTGGATTAAATTGAAGCAGCAATCAAAAAAATCTCAGCACACAAAAGCTCTGTAATGGATAGTTTCACAGGAGAATTTTACAAAACATTTAACGAAGAGCTGATCCCTATCCTTCACAGACTATTGCAAAAAACCTAAGAAGAGTTAACTCTCCCAAAATCTTTTTTATGAATCCAGTATCATCCCAATCACAAAACCAGATGAAGATAAAATGAAGAAAGAAAACTACAGACCAATATTACTGAGGAATGTAGATGCTAAAATCTTCAACAAAATATTGGCAAACTGCATCCAGAAATACATTAAAAATATCATACCATGATTAAGTGGGATTCATCCCAAGGATGCAAGATTGAGTGAAATATCATGGTTAACATTACACATATCCAAAGGATCTCCTATATCTTCTTTATAGGTTGATACTTTAAATACTATAGGAAACACTTGCTCTTTCTTAATCCATTTTGCCTTCACCCTCCAACTGAACACATAAAAGAGTAGGTGGAAACTGTGAACACCAGTACACATGCTGAAAGAGAAATCCCAACAACAAAGGTACAACCAACAGAAAATAAAGAAAGAAGGTGAAAGAGGAAGTGGAAGCCAAACTAACTTTTACCCAGGACCATTCTGGAAATACAACTGTACAGTGCATAAATTATCTAGAACAAACGACTGAACAATAGTAAGAAAGAAGCCTCAAAATATTGTACACACAGAAGAATCAACTTCAAAACAACCTGTCCACACATGCACAAAAAGTGGATCCACACCTCTAAAACACATGGTGTACCAAGTGACCCTCAATTAGCCAGCTGAAGAGAAGTATCAACCAAAGAAAAACCCAACAACAATCAAAACCCAAAGACATACAGAGAGTCAACGTAAATGACAGCACATGACCAGTGAGTTAAGAAGATCAAGAAGACTGCACTACTGAATCTCACAGGTCTTCTACCACAGAAGTTTATACCATAAACCCAGGGAATCAGAACAGATCAATTTAATAAGCAGAGACTAACAAAAGAGTCTCACAAACAATGGGAAGACAAAGAAACAATCCCCAAATGAAAGAAAAGGAGGAAGCCTCAGAAAGAATGCTAAATGAAATAGAGGCAAGTCAACTATCAAATATTGAGTTCAAAGCAATGGGTATCAGGAAGCTCAATGAGCTGACAGAAAATTACCAGAAACTACAGGGAAACTACAGTGAACTCACTGCAAACTATATCAAACTGAAAAAGGAAGTAGAAACTATCAACAGGGGCCAAGAGGAAATGAAGAACATAATTTCTGAACTGAAGAACACAGTAGAAGGAATTAAAAAGTGTCCAGATGAAGCAGAGGATCAAATCAGCAAGATGGAGAACAATGTAGAAAAATAAAAACACCCAGAAAAATCAAGAAAAGGAAAAGAAACTCAGAAGGAATGAAAAAACGGTAAGGGAAATGCAGGACAATGTGAAATGCAATAATACCAATATAATAGAAATACCAGAAGGAGATGAAGAAGAGGAAGGGATAGAAATCCTGTTTGCAAAAGTAATGATAGAAAACTTCCTTAATTTGATGAGAGAAAAAGTCACACAAATCCAGGAAACACAGAGAGTACCAATCAACAGGAACCCAAAGAGGCCCACTTCAAGACACATCATAATTAAATTGGTAAAATTCCAAGATAAAGCGAGAATCTTAAAGGCAACAGGGAGAAATAGGAAGTACCATACAAGGGAGCCCCTATAATGCTAACATCTGACTTCTCAGTGGAAATTCTCCAAGCCAGAGGAGATTGGCAAGAATATTCCAAGTAATGAAAAACAAAGACCTGCAAAAGAGACTACTCTATCCAGTAAGACATTCAATTACAATGGAAGGACAAATAAGGAATTTCCCATACAAAAGAAGCCTCAAAGAATATAGCTCCTCCAAACCAGCTCTACAAGAGATGCTAAAGGGTCTTCTTTAAGAATAGAAATAAAAACAGCAAAAGGGAAGGGAACACAGGCGCAAAAAAATGGCAGTGAATACATACTTTTCAATAATGACCTTAAACGTGAACAGATTAAATGTTCCAATCAAAAGACATGGATTAGCTGAAGATAAGAAAACATAACCCACACATATACTGCTTACAACAGACCCACCTCAGAACAAAAGACCTACACAGACTGAAAATGAAGGGCTGGAAACAATATTCCAAGCAAATGGACAGGAAAAAAAGAGAAAGAGTAGCAATACTCATATCTTGTAGACAAATAGACTTCAAAAAAAGAGCCATAAAAAGAGATCCAGAGGTCACTTCATAATACTCTAGGGAAGAATCCATCAAGAAGACATAAACATAAATATATATGCATCCAAGAGAGAAGCACCCAAATATATAAAGAAAATCTTGGAGGACTTCAAGAAAGATATTGATAGCAGCACAATTATAGTAGGGAATTTTAACACCCAACTGTCAAAAATGGACAGATCTTACAAATAAGGTTTTTTTTAAAAATATATTTTATTGATTATGCTATTACAGTTGTCCCATTTTCCCCTTCACTCCCCTCCACCCTGCACACCCTCTCCCACCCACATTCCCCGACTTCAGTTCATGTCCGTGTGTCATAAGTTCTTTAGCATCTACATTGCCCATACTATTCTTGCCCTCCCACTATTTTCTACCTAACATCCATGCTACTTATTCTATGTACCTTTCCCCCTCTCTCCTCCTCCCACTCCCCTGTTGCTAACCCTCCATGTGTTCTCCATTTCTGTGGTTCTGTTCCTGTTCTAGTTGTTTGCTTAGTTTCTCTTGGTTTTGTTTTAGGTGTGGTTGTTAATAATTGTGAGTTTGCTGTCATTTTACTATACATGTTTTTTATCTTCTTTTTCTTAGATAAATCCCGTTAACATTTCATAAAATAAGGGCTTGGTGATGATGAACTCCTTTAACTTGACCTTATCTGAGAAGCACTTTATCTGGGCTTCCATTCTAAATGAAAGCTTTGCTGGATAGAGCAATCTGGGATGTAGGTCCTTGCTTTTCATTAATTGAAATACTTCTTTCCAGCCCCTTCTTGCCTGCAAGGTCTCCCTTGAGAAATCAGCTGACAGTCTGATGGGAACTCCTTTGTTGGTTACTGTCCCCTTATCTCTTGCTGCTTCTAGGATTCTCTCCTACATTTTTACCTGGCTAATGTATTTATGAAGTGCTTTGG